>VZRU01006493.1:910344-962612 GCA_013398155.1 Pedionomus torquatus | reverse complement strand
GGTTTGTTTTTTTTTTGTTGTGGGTTTTGGGTTTTTTTTTTGTTTGTTTGTTTTTGTTTTTGTTTTTTGTTGTTGTTGTTGTGTGTGTGGTTGGACTCAATGATCTCAGAGGTCCCTTCCAACCATGAAATTTCTGTGATTCTGGCTGCCTCCCTCAGCCCATCCCTATGGCACCCCTAACTTACCCTGCTGACCTATGGGCAGCTTCCACACGAGCTAGAAATTGTAGGGAAGCACCATGGCCTGGTCTGTTGCTAAGAGACTATGTCATGGGCTCCGGCATAGCCAACATGGGAGTCTGAGACTGGCCATCCCAAACACAAATGCCTCTTGGGGCTGCTTACTGGCCTGAGGCCTCCTGAGCTTTGCAGGGGTTCAGGAAGCTGCAAATGGGCCTGTGAAGATGAGGGGCTGTGTGGTGATCCCAGAATGGTAGGGGTTGGAAGGGACCTTCAGAGATCATCTAGTTCAACCACCTGCCAAAGCAGGATCACCCAGAGCACGTTGGACAAGAACACATCCAGGGGGAGCTCAAATGTCTCCAGAGGAGACTCTACCACCTCTCTGGGTAGCCTGTTCCAGTTCTCTGGCACCCTTAAAGTTTGTCAGCATGTTGAGGTGGAATTTCCTATGTTCCAGTTTGTTCTTATTGTATCTTGTCCTGTCACTGAATAGCACTGAGAAGAGCCTGACCTCATCCTCTTGACACCTGCCCTTTAGATGTTTATAAGCATTGATAAATTCCCCTCTCTGTCTTTTCTTCTCCAGGTGAAACACATCCAGGTCTCCCAGCCTTTCCTCATCAGAGAGTTGCTCTATTCCCTTGATTACCTTTGTTGACCTCCGCTGGACTCTCTCCAGTAGTTCCCAGTCCTTCTTGAACTGGGATCCCCAGAACTGGACCTAGTACTCCAGATATGGCCACACCAGGTCAGAGTAGAGGGGGAGAATGACCAACCTCAACCTCTTTTTAATGATGCGTGCTCCTCAGTAAACTCTTCAGTTTCAAGTCATGGATACTGTTCATTACCAGAGGGGTGCAGGTGTATCAGCTGAAAGGACACAGACATTGCAGAGGGAGCACCATGAAGCTCCTGTGATGACCTGACAGGCAACAGACTCCCAAGTTTTTGCACAGCCTGTGCAACTGTGGGAGATGCAGAGCCAACATGTCAGGCCTCAGGAATGTTTTGGAGAAGTAACTCCAGTGTTCTGTGCTGTGCAGTTATTTTAGTCTGTGCAGGACAGAATTAAGCCAAGAGTAAGGGAGACTAAATCTGTTAACGGGTTTTACTTGTCAGGAGTTGTCTTATGCTCAAGGCAGGCCTTCTTGGGCTTTGCTAGTGTACAGATATTCTCTATCCCCGGTTGTTGGGCAGATAATATACACTGGATTCTGTTGTGGCTTGTTAAAGAGAAAATATTTGAAAAATAAACAGAAGATGTAGACAGACTAGTGAAAACAAGATGCCTTTTGAGCTTAAGGCATGACACAAGTGGTACTCATGAATTTACAAGGCTGCTGTAGCTCTAAGCCAAAGAAATACTCAGCACAAAAACAAATCACTAGATAAAAGTTTTGTTTTGGATAGAAGTCACCATTCATTTCTTGATGCTGAATGGCAACAGCGGGGTTTTTGAAAAAGGCTGACATTCTGGCCAAAGTAGACTTCACCAGTCATATATTGGCCCTTCATATTCACAAACAGCAGGACCAGACAAGGGGAACACTGGGTTGTTCAAACCTTATTAGCAGCTTGGGCATGCGTTTGGGTTTATTTCAGTCATCCACTGCCTTTCAGGACATTTCACTTTCTTTATCTCTCCTCCCCACCGCCGCCTTGCTTATTTGCTTCTTGCTTCTGATCTAGACAGTCAGCACAAAGCCACTTTTTGCAGTACTTTTCTTGTGAGCAGAATGACCAATGCTTTTGGCCAGGCATAAAAATTTGTTAAAGAGAAGGAAGGCTGGTGCTGTGGTTTTCCCAGAAGCACATAAAAGATCTGGTTTTGCCTGTCACTCTGTATGTGGATCTGATGCGATTCTCAGTGCCAATAATCATTCTCAGCCACTGAAAGTTAGCCACTTTCAGGATGATTACTTCACGTTTAAATATCCTCAGGTCTATAAAAAAGGTTTCACATCGTAAAGCTGCAGAGATAGTCAAAGAAATGAAAAGTGTACCCTATTTGGGAAAAATAACTGGCTCACATGCATTTAATTAATTTATTAAGTCTCTGTTTATAAAATGCCAGTTATGCAAATAAGGTGATGCTGCAGTTTAGTACAGTAGGGTCAAATACCCTTTTCTGGACATTTCAGTCCCTCCAAAACATGTCTAGTTTGAAATCCATTGGAACTACCAGTTCTAGGATTCTGCTTCATCTTCCTAACAGTGAATCTTTTTGTCTGTTCTTGATTTACAACTTTTTTTAAGAGTCACATACTTTTCTTATTGCATTGAAGTACCCTTTGTTAGTCCTCACAGAGTAAAATAATGGTCAGGTGGAAGGGTTTCTTGCTGGCTTAGCTGACAACCAATAGCATTTATTCATGATATAAAATTAGCAGGTACAAATAAATATTTTAGTTTCTCTGAGTCTGCTTTTTTAAAAGAACTATATTTAAGTGAATTAATATTTGATTGCCACCTTGGCTGCTGTTGCAAAGATTAATTCCTCCTAATATGTAAAGAAATTAACCTCTGCTCTTCACTCTGCAGGAAGACAGAGTCGGAGAACAGTGTCAAGAGGTGCGAGTTCAAGAACTGAGTCCAGCAGCAGGATCCCAAGATTAAGAATATATTTAAGGGCTTTCCTGCACTAGGGTCACAGCAATAAAAGGGTTTCATGGTACCCAGTAAGAGGAAAACCCTAATCTGTGATTTTTGACCATTAGGGACATAACTTCTTTAGTTATCTAAAAGGTTAACTAGGGGCTGTGGAGGAGAACAAACACTGAAGTGTCCTCTAATCTTATCTTTAAAATTCACCTTCTAATTGCTGCGAGTGCTTGCAGAAGCCAGGTAATGTGCCTCATGCTGCACTTAAGCACTCTAAAGGCAGAAAGTCCTTTCCAGATATCTTTTCTTTCTGGAAGGGATGCAGTTTTGTACTTTACTGCAGAGAGCGTATATCCAAAGTCTGCAGCAGCTGGTATGAGCTCCTACATGGACCAATATCAACCTTTGCAGCTGAAGATTTCTCACTCTGGATTCCATGTCTGCCTTGTGCTATACCTCTGGTGAGGTTGTCTGGGCATGATCTTTATTCAGACCTTCAGCTCCTTAGAGATAATAGCCCTAAATGTCTCACTTTTACTCATCCTGCTTACTTTTACACCAGCAGTTGCATATTATTGGAATAGGCTGCCCAGGGAGGTGGTTGAGTCACCATCCTTGGACGTGTTTAAGAGTCGTTTAGATGTGGTGTTGGGGGATATGGTGTAGGGGAGACCTTTGTAGAGTAGGGTAGATGGTTGGACTTGATGATCCCAAGGGTCTTTTCCAACCTAGATGATTCTATGATTCTATGTCTGGGAACCTAAACTATTATTTAGGGTCATCCTGATGGTTATTCTCACTTAGCCTTACTAAATATGCTCTGAGCTATGTACCACATTCATTGTGGTTCAGAAGAGATCTATCTGAGGTTCGAGTGAACTCTCCTACAGCTGTCTCTGCTTATATGACTAGTTTATGTAAGTACTGTGGAGTTTTGAAGTTGCTGTTTGACTTCCTAAGTTTTTAGCCTTTGGCGTTCCATACATGCTGCAAGAAAAGCTAATCCAGACATGAACATTTAACCAGGCTTTTGTGTTCATCCTCAATGTTTAGTGCTTGAATACTGATGAATGGAGTAATTAATCTTGAAAATGCTACCTGAAGTACAAATATGAGACTCAAGTGCTGGCGACATTACTTCTGATGTTAAACTTTTTTATTTTTCATAGAGCTATTGAGAAGATTGTTTCCTATGAAAGTCCATGCAAATTTGTGGATTATCCCAACAGCTTTGGAGCAAGATTCAGTGCTTCCTATTCATAGTAGGATGCCTGTTCCCATCAAGCAGCAGAACAGCATTCTTAAAAGAGGTTCTGTATTTTGATGTATATCTCCTTTTCAGCAGGACCAAGTGGACAGCATCAATACGAGAAGATACCCTGAGTATCTCACTAGAAAGATTCTGAGAAAGAAAATAGACCTGAACCAAAAAAGGCTGAAAACTGCCAAAGGAACAACAGTAGCTCACCATGAGTAGAGCAATCTGTTTCTGAAAACATCTCTTCATGCTGAGACAGTTTACTGGTAACCCTGTTGTGCATGTCACGATAGGGATGAAGAAGATACTGCTGGCCACTGTAGACCAGTAAGTTCTTGTGTGCCGACTAGACCATGCCAGTGAATTTTCCCCAGTAACGTGTGGACCAAACCCGGTGACTTATCTCTTCAAAAGGCATTTTGCATCAGCTGAAAGATGAATATTCCAGGCAAGCAGCTGGTTTGTTCGGTGATGAACACTGTTAACTGGGGTATATGCTTAATTATTTTAAGTAGGATCCAAGGTGTAATTATTTTTAATGGCAGTATTATCAGAATCAGTCCACCAGACTTAACCATGGTTGTGTTTTTGAGCTGAGATTAAAAATAAATTATCCTTCTACTGATAGAAGAATTCTTATATATTTTATTTTGTACACTGTTTCGTGTGGTGTTTTACAATTCCATTGAGCCTATGCAATGATACCATAAGTTTTGCAATACTTAAGAGTTGTGCAAGTGACAGTGATTTGGATTTCAGTTTTTTGGGATACGCCTCGTGTGTCATCCAAAAAAGAACAGTTTTGGCAAATTAAAAATTTGGGGAAAATGTGTTGGAAGCAAAGTATTTTAGAGAGTTTTTAAAGAAATATTTTACATACAATTGAAGAAAATTTTGGAATGAAATAGCATTTAACTTAAAATTGAAACATCATTTAGAAAATGTCAGAATTAATTAGAGGGAGTTGATTCATTACTTTTGACTCAGACAATTCTATGTGCTCAAAAGAATTTCACAGAATGTTCCAGTTTATTCCAATCTGCATGTTTCACCAAAAAAATTCCATTATTTTCTTTCCTCCACACCTGTTTCAGCTATAGAGCCTGCTGGGAATACTTGTAGCACAAGTCACCTGGTGAAGTTACTACATATGGCTTTGTTGTTTTATGGAATAGAAGAGTAATTTTGGATTTCTAAGAAAGCTTCTACTTTTATTTGCTCATTTATAATTGGTTCTAATATCTAAAAAGCTATGGTGAATAACAAGAACATTTTTCTTTTGTAGTCAGAAGAGTGCAGGTGGAAGTGTTTGCTGTGGTTTCTTGTGGGCTGTGATTTTTAGAAGAGAGAGCCAAGAAGCACAAACAGGGTACCCATACTGCTACAAAGAGTGCAAACAGTAGGGTAGGAACAGCTCGTGTCCACGCTGTTCAGGACTATCATTCTTTAGAGCAGAAACTCCTTGTACACACTACCTACCTCTTAAGTTTTCATCCCCTGGGGTTCTCTGTACTCATGTGGCCGTAAAACATAACTACTGTTTTGGGGAGGGGAGAATGACTGGATAAAGGGCTTGAAGTAACAGCTGCAGCTCACCAAAATGCAAAGAATCTGCAGGTAGGTGCAGCATACCATGGGTGTGCTGTGGATCCTGCTCCCGCTCAGGGTGGCAGCACGTGTAGGAATTCAGTCACTCACGTTCTGTAGTGCTGATTTCCGCTACATCGGAAAGCAAAGAGATGAGACGTGTGTCAGAAAAGGGCCATTAATATTTGCTCTCAAAGGACTTTATTTGCTTATTTAATTAAATTTAAAAATGTATTAACCCTGAATATATAATTATGTTTTCTATCTGAAATTACCAGATTGACATGGCTGAGAATCTAATGTGGATCCATTTTACTGCATTTACTGATCATGGAAAAACAGAATTGGGAAATTTTTCCTTTCTTTATTCCCTGAGTGAGACTCATTTTGGTGCAGAGAGCAAATAAGGTCTTTGAGTCACCTAATTTTTACTTCAGGAGCTTCGGTAAGAAGTAAGTGAACAGGCCATGTGGAACATATGGCTCTTCTGGATGAAAAGCTGTTAGGCAGCTGCCCCTCGGATTGCTTTTGAGAATAAGAATACCTGCGTGAGCAACGGCAGGAAGGGGCTGGAGATTTGAAGACCGTAATGATGGTAAAATGGGTGTTCTGCAATCAGAAAGTTAGCTCAGCAGAGTGGGGTTTCCTCTCTAAAGTATTTTCCTCTAAAGAGTAGCTGTTCTTCAGGGCATGTCTGAGAGAAAGGGGTATGCCTAATGAGATCCTAATTCAGCTAATTGACAGTTCCTGACCTTTCCAAGTAAGTGTGGTTACCAAATGGCATGATTTAGGGCTGTCCTTTCTGCCTGTTTCCCATATCCTCGTTGGTCTCTGCCAAGTGCTGAATAATCTGGCCATAAGCAGTGAAAACATATTTTATAGTTTTCATTTCATTTTCCAATATGCTTTTGTCATATTCTTTTGTGGCCATAACTGAAAAAGAAAAAAGCTTGGGAGAATAAACAAAAACTTACAGTGTGTCCTGGGAATGAGCAGTTCCAGAGGTTTTGAACTGGGACAGCTCTGAAGCAGAAACTGCAAACTACAGAGAACGTGAGGAGAGGAAAACAAATGAAGTACAACTAAATTGGACCCTCTTCACTTAAGGACTTTATATAATCTCTGTCGCTGCTTTGTGCCACAGGTGTAGAGGCATTCTCAGAAGTAATTCTTACCATTTAATGCTTTTAAGGTTAAAAATGTCTTTTTCTCCTAGAGCAAATGACTAGCCAATGAAAGCAGAGAAATACAAGAATAGGTTCCCTACAGAGGGATGCCCCATAGCAAGCTGCCTGCCTGCCCCCCGGTGTGGCAGCTGAACTCTGCGAGGGGCCCCAGGAGTGCGTGGCAGCCAGCCTGGCACAGAGCAAGGAGGGCAGGGACACCGAGTACGCATGAAAAGGGTTGTATGGGGACATACCTGGCATGAGGGGTTGCTTTCTTCTAGCTGGAATAATTTTGAAGCCAGTACATTTCAGTTCAGATATAAGCATCTATCATTTATCTCGGTCATTAATATGTCTGCATTTTTTTCATCATCTGTTCCGAGTTCCTGCATTGCTTGCGAGTAACACATTTTGGGCTGGCAAGCTGGATGCCCTTCCAGGGAACTGTTTCCAGCATAGTTCCTGGACCAATTCTCTGATCTTCCCAAAATCTCTTTGCTGTTTCCATAAGTTAGGGCTTAAAAATACTCACAAGGAAATACTGAAATTTCGGACTTGTTGTGATAGCCAAGCCTTTACTGCTGGCACTACAAAGGGATTTTTTCTCCTTTAGACAGCCATATGATATCAGCACTGCATACCATCTCACTACATGTACCCATTCTTGCCAAAGGAAACATACTGAACTGAGCTTCCTCCACCCTGAGGAGTCACAGCATCCGAGCATTTTATCAGCCATCCAACAAAGAAATCGAAGACATGAGAGATGGAAGAAGTGATTGTTCATTTAATCTCTTTTTTTTCTGTTTTTGCTGGTCTGGTTGCCAGGGAGATACTCTATTAAAAGGAGTGGTCCACATATTCACTTCAGTTATAAGCTGCCTCTTTGTAAAAACAGCATTTAAAAATAAAGTTTAAAAATACTTGTAGACTGAAAATGTTATTGTGTCATTGTTTAGCCAAGCTGAAATAATTTAATACTTTCAATATTCCTTGTAAATGATCCATTCAAGCTTTTTTCCTGTGTTTCTCTAAATTCTATCCAGGTTTTCCTACTGAAATCCATAGAGCAGAAAAATTCTATTCAAACCAACATGCCATTTTTTCTAAATCAAAGCCAGGGCTTTGTTAATAGAGAGTGCTTTAACACAGTGCATTCCCTTTCCCCATTTTTCTTTCTTTGATCCCTCTAAAAACTTCCAGGATAGACTCCCTCTGTTTTCCCTTTTGTGGAAATGGAAGCTGGATATGAATTTAAATAACGTTTTTTGGTTTTTTTTTTTATCCACACGCTTTTTCCTTAGGACACTCATGCTTGCAGATACATATGTTTTTAAATTTGAAACAAGATGAGTGCAAATATTCCCTGAGGATAGCGGAACATTTGCTTGCCCTGTAAACGTGTCAAATTTGGGATTACTTTTTAGTCTTCTCTTCAAAGAAGAGATTTGGTAGGGATGCAGGAGGTCCTGGAGGAGAAGCCGTTCTGCCCCACAGGAAAAGGGAAGCTCCATTCCCGGGCAGGGCTCAGCCTCCATAGTACGTACCGTACACCACTATGCCTCATGCAGCTGGGTAGCGGTGGCAGAGAGGACAATGTAGCCACTAGGGGAAAATTCCAGCCTGGATGGTTGTTTTATAAGTTCAGTTCTAGAGGCGGTGTGACAAGAAGCTCCAGGGCAGTGTTTCTAACTTCAAACTTCAAAATTTACCAAAGCGAATGGTAGCCACCTGAGCTGGGTCTCGAGAGAATTTAGCAAATTCTTGAGGAAGTTGCATTAAAAAAAGCCTAGCAGATTAAGTGCGAAACACACAAACCTGTCTTTTTGGAACTCTACCGCCTCAACATGTTTGCAGAGACACGAGGAGTCTTCTGAAATCAAACTTTTTCTGAAAATCAAACTTCTTCTGAAATCAAACATCATCCCATTTGCTTAATGAGTTTGTTAACAGATAGCCATAAATAATTGCAAATATTAAGCAAATAAGAATATGAAGTTTTCTAGATTATTACTGCACATAGAGGCAAATTTTGTTATGTGCTGGAAGTGTTACCAGCTGAGAGTCCACACAGCTGAGGAAGCAGAAAAGCATCCCTGATACTGTAGAAAATTACATGCATTAATTTTCATTACTGTCACATTACTTTGTTTCATGATTTTTTAATCTTTGTGTGAAATATTGACAAGAAAATGTGCAGAATGCTGGAAACCCTGCATTAGTATTCATACATGTGCAAATTCGTGGGCACTTGCACTATAATTTGATCTTTCTGCCACATTGAAAAGATCTCAAGACTAGTCATGTAATGTACAAAGCAGTTAGAACTTTTCTGCTGATGTGCAAACAATGCTTAGAAAACCTCAGAACAGGAGTCCTATTGTGACTGAGATTATGAATAAGTCTTAGATTGCTAAGAAAAAAGGGAGATCTCCAAATAAATGTTAACAGTAATCTGATGACTTCATACATCTGTAATAGGTGAGTTTGGGTTGAAGATCTTAGACCCATGCCAAGTACTATACTGAATATCCTGTGGCAGTTTTGTTGGAAGAAATTAGGGACTCTAAAGTGTAGATGGAGTCACAAGATCCAAGAAAGGAAAATCATACCCTATATATCAAACTACATTGTCGGCAGCTGCTTTCTGTTCCATCCCACTGCCACAATTAAATGGTGGTTCAGAACTCAATCCGTAGGGATGTAGACATCACTGCAGTGATCTGAATGTAGGTTTCCTTGCTCTTAGAAAAGTGTGGAACTTCAGATCTGGTAATGAATGATACTGTTTGTCCTGAATAGCTATTGACTTTGGTGAATGATGGTTCTTCAACAAACATAAATCTAGATGAAAGCCAAAATATTACAGCAGTTGCCAGGGTGGAAAGTGAGAGACGGTGATGGGAAGGAACTGTATTTGGATGCAGCGGAGTACAGAATACATTCACCATTGATGCTCAGGCTTTGATACATGAAGTCTTTACGTGGAGCAAGTGTAGCAGCATAGTTACTGTAGCACGGCACTAGCGTGCTGCGAGCACAGCTGACCAGGAATTAAGAAACTGGGAGAAGAAGACTGAAACTTTGGGTCAACAAATACTTGTTCACTTGCTTAATGAAAGGAAGAGCACCTTTTTCCAGGCCGCTTGCCGTCTGTGCACAACTGGATTTTCCTGTGTGGCAGTCTACAGAAAAAAAACAAAGGGGAGACAGAGGAAGTGAGGATAGTAAAGCAAAGCTCTGATCCGCTTCCTTTTGTTTCATTGCTTTGCTCTTTAATCTCTGCAGCCGCTCGTGTAGGTGTTAACAAGACTGGCAAGGGCCATTGGTGTGTCCTGCCTGCTGACACTCCTTCGTCCTTCAGTAGTAGTGCCAGTCAATTAGAAATGGCTGTGAAGTTCTTTTAGTTCATAAAAATTTCCAGAAATATTTGCTCCACTATAGCTTTTCAGCTGCAAAGCTGTGCAGACAGTGGGCTGGGCATGTGAAATCCATGGCTATACAACTATGCTTTAAAGTCTCTACACGCAAGTTTGTTCCTCTTGCCAAGAAGAGAGGAAAATTTTTATAAGCTGGAAACAGAAATTAAAGGAGGTCAGGGACAAACCAGGAGAAAATAAAAGAGAAGCTGTAGAAATATAAGCAGAAAAAGAAACATACCATGTTAATAATGCAACTTTTTAGTCAGTTATTATGGCATTCAAACTTTATCTCCAAAAATAGTCATGACAAAGTTGGAGGTGAATGCTGGGATCTTAGCAAGTTCAGTAAAGTAAATTTTAAAACTTAATGTTTGGCAAAAGTAATTCACTGATATGGTAAATGTGCTAAATATTAATGAATAACTGTGTTATATTTTTTATAACACATATTATTGTATATTCTTAGTATACTGTGTGTTAGGCACAACATGGATACAGAAAAAGATATAGTCCTTGATCCTGACACCTTTGGACCTAAAAAAATTAACAAGCTTATTTCATAATAAAAGTGCATGCATATTAATAGAAGCTGAAAGCAGAGGTTATAGTATCTATGATCATGCTAAATCTTTACTGCAAGACATTCTTAAACTGATGTATTCATCACCCCAGGTTTCATAATGTAAGCAAAAAATGTGTGCCCTTCATTGTCCAAATATTATTCACGCAAACATTATCTCAGAAACACCAGCTTGTTTTTAACAAATGTTGATTCTTTGTTGACTAGGTGATCTATTTTCTTTTCCTCTTTTTGATGAAACTATATGCCCTTTTCCCTGTAGAACATGATTTCTTGCTTTTCTACTCTTGGTTCAGTTTTTGTGACTTAAGTTATTTTAATTTGAATGACATGACTCTATCTCCTGTTAACTGTTGTTAACGTTTAATAGAAAAATATAGGCGTTAAGTGTTTCCTGTATGATTAGCAGATGTAATTCAAAGCTAAGTTTTGGTCTTGTCTGATGATCTTGCTTAGCTAATTATAATGATTATGAAGGAATATGTTATTTTGTAATGTAGGCAGACCTCTAGTTCAGCATCCACAGAACAACTAATGATATCAGAGGTACCATTACAATAAATGGTATCATGAGCAGCAGTGTCAGAACAGAGAACAGGGAGCAAAGGAGTGGGAGGTAGATGAAGTAGCTTAATATATGGACTGAGTAGCAGTGAAAATTCTGTAGTCTCTCTCATACAGTAATTGTTCAGGAACATTCAATTTCTGACTTATAATAAAGGAAGAGAGAAAAGCTCCTCTCATGGATTCTCTTCGTTTTTAATGAAAAGTATTAACACCTCTAAAAACAAAGTATTAAAACACTTATGAACACGTTAAATATGAATGGAGAAACAGCTCATTCTCAACCAATGGGTTTGTCTTGCAGAAGTGTGAAAAACAACTCTCTGGAGTCGTTCAAAACCAGTGGCTTGCTTAATCGGTTTCACATTTCAGCTCCGCTTTCAGCCATGGACATGAAAAAGCGTGTGATGAGTGCTCATCTGTGTCTTTTTATAGCGACTAAGCTCAATGCTATTTCACCCAGATGTTTCTTCACTGTGGTATGGGTGGAAAGTTGACAAGGTCCACTAGGCTTCAAAGATCCACAGCTTAATATCAGCAACCCACTAGCTGAAGTACTAACCTTCCATAACACCACTTGATCTCCTCGGGGAGATTTTTCTTACTATCAGATTTTGCTGAATGTAGTCCTTCTTGGGTTTCTTGGTCTGTAGTGCCGAGAAAGTCAGCTTTGAATATGTCAAAGAAACAATTAGAGGAGGGGAAACAGTCAGGGATGAAAGCAATGCAGGCAAAGCCTCAAAATGTTTGAACAGAGTTCAGCAGCTCACTATACTGCAAAGGTGCCTTTTTGTACTAAAGACACCTTGTTTCATCACCAACTTGCTCTTGGAGACAAAGATACTGGAGGATAGAGATTTCTAGTCTGTATCTCCCCAAATCCAGCAGGATAGGTTAGGACACGGAGGTTGTGTGGCTTTCCTTAAATGTAGACAGTGATCCAAAGCTAGATCCACATGAGGATTTGCACTGCCTGAGATGATAGTGCCCTGGCTGCCCAGTTTCCTAGAAATTTCAGGAAAAACAAACAGAATTGTCCATAAATATTCATTTATTCGGGGAATTTTTGTATGATAATGTTACATAATTATGTGATCACTATCTTAGTTCTGTTCCATCAGCTCAGTTTTTGATTCTGCATTGAGTAGAGCCAAAAATCATTGGGGTTTTTTCTCCAAGTAAAAATGTGGGGTTATTTTCTCTCACAAAGTAGGTGGGGCTTGAATATTTTGATAGCTTTAAAAAAAATCAGTGCTTGACTTCATACAAGAGAAATCTTTCTTTGAAATTAAAGGATCTGCTTTTCCTTGATAAAGCTGTACCTACTTAAGATTTAACTAGATTTAAAGTATCCTGTTTTATAGCAGCTGCCAATTTTTAACAGTCCCAACAGCAAAAGTATAAATACACCATGCTTGACATCGCTTCTGTAGCACGCGGTTACTGGGGGAAATATTTTTCTTTTTAACGATATTAATTTCTGCATTTTCTCCATATGATTTCCAAAACCCAGAATACTCTGCTTTAAAGAGCAGTGGTTTTAAGATTCTCATGTTGTAGTTTTCCAAATTAAGCAAGATTTTTCACAACCTGTTTTGTTTTCTACTTTTCAGATTTTATCTTTAACAAAATGGATACTTCTCTCAAAGTACTTTTATTAAGTAGTTTCACAGGGAAGAATGGATGAAATATTATTATATCTTACTGTGAATGTTTTGGTTATCCAAATCTCGCTCTAAGTTTCAAAGCTGCTGGAAAAACTTAGATATAGAAATCCTCTATAGCCGCTCTGTGGATTTAATGCTGCTTCCAGTGAAGTCAGTACTGGTCCCGTGCCCACTTCCAGTGTGAGCACTCAAGCCAGTACACCCAGAATTAGCCCAGCCTGGAGAACTTAACACCGTGGTCACCCACATGAACAAGGAGATCTCTGCATCGGAGGCAGAGACAAGCTTTTTGGAAAACAAAAGGATGAGCTAATTGAGCCGAGAGGAAGGAGGAGGAAGAAAGTAAGGAAAAGGAGGTTAAAAATAAGGGAGGAGAAAAAGAAGGGCAATGGGAAGAATTAACCTAGTTCATCAGTGGTTTTGCTTATGTGCAAATGCATGGGTGCAGCTGGGAAGTCCTTTCCTGCAGTCAGCACGAAAATGAAGTCCAGCACAGGGCTCCATTGAGCATGTCCCTCAGCTGGCTGACTTGCTTCTGCCTGAGCCAAACCACTGAAGTGTAGCTGAGGGAAAGAGGTGGAC
Source organism: Pedionomus torquatus (assembly GCA_013398155.1). NCBI lineage: Eukaryota > Metazoa > Chordata > Aves > Charadriiformes > Pedionomidae > Pedionomus > Pedionomus torquatus. The sequence continues at coordinate 949,003 of VZRU01006493.1, read as the reverse complement.
TTGCCAAATATTGGGATGCAGCTGTCTGAGTTTTCCATATAAAAGTCAGCAAAATAGAGATCTACATATTTTGTAAAACTCAAGCCAGTTTCCAAAAGAAGGTCATAGAATTAAAACAAAAACATCCCAAATAATTTACCAATAATGACTGGTTTGGGCTTTGATGTTCTTTCTTACCTGACAGATGGCAAGCCCAGCACATTGGCTGACCTGGGGAAAATCAGAGTCTCTCCCCACCAACACTGGAGAGCATAATTCCTAATCTTTAGCTATGTTTCTTAATTAACTACTTCAAAGTACTTAAGCCTAGAACTCTCCTCATCAGGTTTGGTTTGATGTTTGTTTTTTTTTACTTCTCAAGATTCAGTCATTTTGTAATTCTTTGATTAATCTTATGACCTCTTTTCATGTTTTCTTTTCTCTTTCTTGACTGACATTTCAGTCATTTCATATTTCATTCAAAAATATTGCTTTCCTGCATTCTTTGACTTTCTGCCTTTTTTTTTTTTTTTTTTTTTGCTTCATAGCAGTTTGTCTCCAATCCCACTCTGAGTTTTATCCAACACTTGCTGGTGTTAATAGAAAAATATTCCATCAAAATCAGCAGATTTGGGGCAGACTTGTTCTCTAGGGTATTAAATAACAGCAGGTAGGAGGCACACACGTGGAACACAACTATTAGACCAAGGGGAAAATCCAGACTTTTCAAGACTTCCTGTGATCCTGAGCAAATCACTTAAAATCTGTGCACCCTGAGCTCCTCCATCTCTCACACTAATGATGATTTTAAGATCTTACAATTAAGAAGTGTTATACAACTTGTGGGCAATATAATTCTTCCTGAGAATAGTCCCATAGCATGACCTAGGAAACTGGAATCTTCTCAACTCTTGCAACTTCTGTGGACCACAGAAGGCATTTAAGAAGTTGTGTGCTGTATTGCTTTTCAGATTAGCCATTATACAATAATTAGCTGAAGTCCAGTTTGGTGGCCTTCCAAAACTTGAAGAACCTCTGCTCAAGTGGAAAGCAGTCTGATACCAGTGAGTGGAAAGGAGTGAGGAGTAATGCTGACCAATGTCCCAGGGTAATATCAGAGAGCAAACTAGGCAAAACAAAGACAAAAAAAAGGTTTAGTGGCTTAGAGACATGTTATGCAGCAATTTCAGGTAAGAAATCAAGGAGTTACTCTTTTCCCTATGGAGGTGATGGTGGTGTTCGGGGTGTACCACACTATAGTTTACAGGGCTGCACAGACTGCCCTGAGATGGCTCTAGAGCCACCTCAGGATCAGTCCACTTTTCAATCTGCTGGAGCTTCTACATAAACATAGCACTAATTCCTTGTTTCCCCAGCAAAAGGATCTCAATTCAACAAAAAGTGCCTCATGGATCTTTGGGTGTCCAATTGTTTAGAGTAAGGGACCATTCTATAATGGTATTATCAGAAGGTAGTAAAAGAAAAAAAGCAAACTTTTGACATGAGAGTGTCACAGTCCCTTTTCTGCTAAAGAGATGTCATTCGAGTCTGGGTATCATGGGCAGAGCGATCAATTTCACTTGTAAGAGAGAAGGAGTGAAATAATTGTTAAGGTGAAACAGAGATTTAACAAAATTAGTAGTAAATGCAACAGTATTTTTGAGATTTGATGCCAAGGTACGCTTGGTCATTTACTGCATAGAGGGCAGCATCATACAAGCTGTCAGGGAGACCCTCCCATTGAGTCACGAGGTTTGGACAGGACCCCCTTCCTTTCCAAGCTCCTTCTCAGAGAGGAGTCTGGGTGCGGTTGGATCCAGTCCTAGTCCCAGACTTGGTCAATGGTTTATGTCTAAAGGATAATATATGCGCAATCAATCCTTTATATTACTTAGCTAAAATTTCAAAGTTTAGCATGCTGTTAGTCACTTACCAAGAATCTGTTGTGGCAAGGAATCTCTCAGCCTCGAGGAGTAACCTTGAGAGGCGTCCCTGCCCAAGGGGAGATCCTGGCTTGCAGCCCACTGTCATACAAGGGAGCTCAAAGAGCTCTTGGGCTGTTCACTGTTTGTAGAGGAAGATAATTGACCTATTGCCATAATAAGATATCTAGGTCTCCACTCCAAGACAGTGTCAGGACTGTGTTGTCAGCCATCCCCCAAAGTCCAGGTACAACTTATCACAACTCCCACTGGTGGCCATGGCCCAAGCAGGAGCTGGAGTGGGGATGGAAGGGGAAGAGGGAAACGAACAGGGAGAGCCCACCGCCACACCGGGTATCCATTGCTGTTCTTTTCCAGTAGAATGCCTGGTAGGGGGAAAAATAGGTAAAGTGACTCTCAGTACGACAGTAAAGTTCTTTTTATTTTCTTTCCCTTTTTTCTTCAGAATGGTTTCTTTCTGTAAGAATGCAAAGCAAAGCCAAAAGTCTCTAAGGTATCTTTTCACCAGACTTCCAATCTGTGATGATGGCTCCAATTGCCAAAATATTTAAAAGGCTTCTGAAAGTCAGACAGTGCAGATATAAAACCATTTCTCAGGCCTGAAGAAATAGATTATAGTATTTTTATGGAAACCTTTAGAATAGGACCATAAAAAAAAAAGGCAGGGATAAAATCCTGCCTCTTTTTCTACTAAATAATCCCTTTCAGGAAGTCCATTGGAAGTTGCATATAAAACTATTTTGGCACCTGCTTACAGCATTTATCTATTTTTCCTTCAATTTGTTTCTGCCAGATAAAAACAAAAGACTTTCCAGTGCCTGTAACTGTACTAGATCCATTAACCTCTGTGTTAATACAAAACCGTTTTTTGAAGAACCTTCCTCCTTCCTCAGCTTTTTAGTGGATCTAAGTGAGAATTTTTGGGATCTTTCAATCTGAAGCTATATTATGTGGAGAGAGAGTGAAGGCAGTGTAGCATTACTGGTTTCCTTTTAGGTGGAACAAGTTTGCAGAGACCTGTTTGATGAAGAGGTTAAGGGTATAAATGAGCCACTGCACTAATACAAAGAGGGAGACATGTTTCTCTTACTGCTTCCCTTATTGCCAGACCCAGGCTGTGGGTCTGGATGGTGCTACTCACCTGCTTTGCTTCATGTGCACATCTCAGCCATGCCTTGGCTGCATGGAGGAATGATACTTTTCTTCCCTTCTGTTTCTAGTAGGAAAAGATTCAGACTTCTGGGACAGAAGCTTGTTGTGGTCCAGCAAACCCTTTGGCTTGAATAGTCAGGAGACCTGATCCATGCCTGAATACTTGTGGTATTCACCTGACCTGAAATTTAGACAAAGACTATGAGGTTAATCTAGCTCTCCTTTCAGGGAGAGAAGACCAGAAATACCTCTTCCACCTCTTGTTTCTCTCTAGCCTCTAAGATGACCTCTCGATTGACTGTGCTCTTCCCCTTCTTCACCAGATTGAACCCAGCACTGACAAACCTATTTTAGTGAAGGAGGAAGAAAAAGAGTTTGAACCTAATGAAAGTAAGAGACTGGAAGCCACTGAAGATGAGGATGACTGCAATTAGGTTAGGTAAGGCTGAAGATGTAGTCTTCAGTCTTGGGATGTCACTGTTAAAGTCCAACATATGTCTGTTTAGAGGCTGGATAATTTTATATGACTATTTCCTGTAGAAATTTTCCTATCAAGTCTTTACTTTGTTTGTGCTGTTGTTTTTTTTTCTTCATAAAAAAAAGAAGAAGTTTTTACCCAGTGTAAAAACAGTAGAAGCACAACTTTTGGCAAAAGGCTAAAAGAAATGAGAACTGGCTACACTTTGTTAAAACTGATCCCTTAAAAGACTTTCAATGGAAGTATCAAAGCTTGATAGGAGGCTTTGATTAGGCAGATAAAGCAGATATTATATATTTTTCATATTTATTTATGAAAAATATATAATATGCATTTAACATAAACAACCATAAAATATGCATTTTATGGTTGTTTAAAAAATGCAAGAACAGGGAAACAGTCCTGAACAACAGAGTATAAATACAATACCTATACAATTACAGCTGTATCAGAATGTCACCTTTGACTATCATGTCTGTTGTCTGATGTTTTAGTACATACACATGGAGTGGATCGTTAACTAGTCTAGACATTCCCACTAACAGTTCTATAGAAATAGTGGAACTTTGACATTATGATATTCACTGTTAACAACTGTTTAAAAAACTAGGTTCTTATGACAGAAGGGAATTAAATAATCCGTAGATGCTCTTCTTATTTTAATTCTTACCAAAAGCTGGTTATGGCTGCGAAGGAAGAAGGCAGCAGGTGTGACAAGGAGCTGATGAGTGTTCCATTTATTTGGAAAAGGAGAGGGTTCCTGAGAGCAGGAGTCAATAAACACAGGATTTGCAGGTAAAATTTCACACAGATATCACCAAAAGTAAAAGAAGTTAAGGAGATAAAGGAAGTCTTCAAAGAAAATTCTCTGAAGGAATGAGGACAAACTGTCCAAAAGTGGCAAAAGGGTAAAAAGTTTAAAAAAGTTCTGGTTGCATGTTTAGCTCTTCACTGACATTTAACTGTAGAAGGAAGCACATAGGAAATAGGATATAAATTGACTTGGTTATATATTAATTATAAATCAATAGTACTAGCAAAAGTGCAAAACACAATATATTCATCTAGGGACAGCAAAATAACAAAAACACATTCTATTATAAGTTAATATTATTAATATTATATAATGCATTAATATTGATTTGTATGTGTATACACTAATACTACACAGGGAGCACAATGGCCCTTCCAGTTTGGTGTTTATTAAAGAGGAGGAAGGCTAACAAAAGACGATACCAAGAAGCTTCATGTACTTTCTGCATCTGTTATAATTTCAAAGATGAGCTGGTAACTAACCCAATACAGAGTAAGGCCTCAGTCTAGAACAAACTTAAAACAAATTAGAGAGTCCTTAGGTGAGCTCAGTGTTCTGAAATCATCTGAACTTGACAAAATTCATGCATGGATGCTAAAAGAGCTTGCTGAAGTAAACTCAGAAAAAGTGAGCAGTTATCTTTGAGAATCTGTGGAGATCAAGTGCAACACTGGATATCTGAAAACAGCAACTATAGCAGTTATTTTGGAAAGTGAAGAGCTGGGAAATTCAAGTTAAGCTAAAGTGTTCTAGAACAAAAAGATAATTAAAGAAACCATCCGTAGGCATTTGGAAGATAACAAGAGGATGAACAATGTGTTTTTTCAAGGAAGGTTCATATCAAACTGATCTAATTTCCTTCTATAACAAAGTCATTCTAGATGAGTGAAGCAAAAGATAACATAGGTAAACTCTGAGACAAGTTGAATTTTATTAATGACAAGCAAGCTAGGAAGATGTAATCTTGCTGAAACTGTTATGCCTACATACAGGACAGAATTAGAACCCAAAAGGAAGGTATCAATGTTGAGTGAAATCTTCAATGTTGGAATAAATTACTTCAGTAATGGAGCAGAGAACTGCAGTGTTAAGCTTGCTAAAGATAAGCAGCTAGGAGAGACTTCAGGAATGCTGGAGGACAGGATAAAGGTTCAAAGAAATTGCGAAAAAATTGGAAAAATCATCAGAATGATGGTTTGAATTCAATGGAATCAGTGTAGATCTTCACCAGGAACAACGAATAGCAGGAATCTGGGATAGGAACAGCTGGATAGGTAACTGATCTTTAAAAAAGGAACAGAGGTTTCAAATGAACATGACCATAATGTCATAATGTTGGGAAGAAGGCAAAACCCCATTTCAAGATGTATAAACAAGCATGTGGCCTCCAAAAAATAATAATCCAGGTGCTCTGTTCAGCAAGGGACATACAGTGTCTGGTGTAAGGCACTGCCTTGGAAGAAATGTATAGATAACTGGAGGAAGATCAGAGCAGCAAGGATTTATCATAGGACTAGAAACAAAGACATATGAGGATAGGTTGACTTATGTGTGATTCTTCAACCGAAGACTGATAAGGCTGAGCATGGAGGTAGATTAATGGTCTTACAAGTATTTAAAAGTTGGTTTCATAGAGTAAGGTAGTATCTCTAGTGAACAGGATGAGAAATTATTAGCCTAAATCACAGCAAGAAAGATTCGGGCCTCACATTGATTTAAGCTGTGTAACAGGAAGGATTGGGACAGATTGCCTGAGCAAACTGTGAAATTGCAGTCAGCGGTGGTCTTTAAAAACAAGCTGTAACTTGTAACTGTAATTTTTCTCCTCAGTCCTTTCCTCCTTGTGTTCAGATTCTGCCTTCCTCACAGCTTGATCATATTTTTGAAATTGCAACCAGAGAAAGAATTTCTCAGTCACTGCAATAAATTCTTCAGCAGTTGTGGCAGGTTAAGTGCAGAAATAAAATAGAAAGTAAAGTGGTAAAACACAAGAAAATTGAATGAGGACAAATATTAGATTGTTGTGGTTTTTTTGTAATACCTCTAATGCCCAAGGTGTGAGAGACTAAGGGAAAGAGGATCTGGAACATCACTGCAGTGGTGGTCCAGGAAAAGAAAGGTGCTTGAGAGGGAGATTTTTTCCTTTTGACTGAGGTATAAGTGACGTATTTGTCCGCAGAAGTTGTGCTTGGTGGCACAGATACCTGGAAACGTAAGATGAAGTTAGGAAATCTTGTTCTTGTTGACATTTTCTCAAGAGAATGTGATGCTGCCTCCAAGTGCTAAGCCTCCAGTTGTCAAACCTGCAGTCACTATGTCTGCCTCCTGCTCAAAACACTCATCCATGATCTCAGCCTTTGAGGTTCCTGCTTCTCTCTCCAGTTTTGGCCAAAATGCTTCCTGTTGAATAACTTAATCCTCAGTGCTGTAAATGCTGTAGATCTTATTCAGTATTGGATGAAAGCAAAGAGAGTGTGTTCTTTTGAAGAATTTCATGCCAGGCTTGCATGTTCTCTGTATTGTGATAAATGACAGAGCCAGTGCCCATTTGAGGGCATATTTATGAGAATGCTCACTGCATCAATACGCTAATTGAATTCAAAGAACGTTTCTGCTCACTGCTTCTTATAATCCCTCCACAAGCTGGAAGGAGTGAGACATGGGCAATTTCTTCTGTGTTTGTACAACACTGAGCATGCTTACATTGTATATTATATATAACTAAAAACTTTAAACATAGTGCCTCAAACTCAATTTCTAAGCTAAGATTTTCTCACTTGCTTTGTATTTAATGCATTAGAACCTATCTTCTGATATTCCCAAAATATAAATCTTGTACCTTTTTCTGCCCTGTCTGTCAAATGTCTCTAGCAACAGCTATGCATATAGGTGTGCTACTGATGATAAAATTCTAACGTTATTGCATAGATATTATGAGAAGTAGGTGTTGTTTTACTGAGAAACCTGTTCTTGGAAGGATATTACTTTCAGTGCATACTAACTCTACAAAACAATTTCATTCTGCATTGGTTGCATAACAGAAATGACAGTGAAAAAAAGAATCTTAGTGATGAAGATATGTGTAATTAAAGATGTTAAGGTTGCATATTTTTAGCTGCTTCCATATTACTGCTTGTTAATACCAAATATAATCTTGTGTTTGTGATTAAGGTTTTTTATAACACAATTTACTGTTTGGCAAACTCTAGTGAGAAATCCAGTGCTAAACAACATTGCATTGATAATTTAATGAAAATCACTCCCTGCTATATGTTTATGCGTTATTTCTGAGTACTTAATCTCTGGATATACATAATCCATAAAGAAAAGGGGGCACAAGGGACTTGCAATTTAAGGCCTTAGTGGCCAATGCATGTGAGGTGCTTCTGCTGGGGTCTGAATAAAGAGGCAAGTAATGTACAAGTGCAAACTCAATTATGAAGCACTGACAGAAAACTTTGCTGTACCAACTTTCTCTTGATAAACTAAATGAGACAGAGAAAAAATGGCTACAGTGATTTTCTTTTAGTTATTATGTGACTAATCTTAGCTCATTTACATGTCATTTCCATCTCATTTCCCTGCTTTTTCTTTCAAAGACTGATTAAAAGTTTGAAAGAAAAATGGGATAAATCTGGAACTAAGATAAATGATTTATACTGTTTTGTGAGTTGAGGGCTTTTTTATTGGCTCTGATTTTAACATTTTTTCCTGATGTTCTGACTAGCAAAATGCCACTACCAGTTTGAAGAGAGACAAACTCATTCCGTTATGACACAGCAGCTATGACAACCTCTTTTATTGTTGCCTAATGGTATGTTCAAGAATGTCAAAACAGCTTGCAAATATTTCTGGTTTTGCTGTTTCAGGGACATGAAAACAGCAGCTTCAATTGTATTGAAATATTATTCAGAACAGCTTAATACTTTGGGAGCATTTCTTGGCATCATTGTGCTTGCCCATATTTCCAGTAATAAATTGTCCACTAGTCTTTGAAAAGTTTGCTTAAAACTCTTTAGTACAGTTGAATAAGCTATACTCAATAAAGCAGAAGTGACGTTTAATTGGATATGGAGACTAAATACTTGGTGGTGACTATTTAATAATAATACTAAATACTAAATACTTGGTGGTGACTATCTCCATTTCTCATTCACAAAAATCAGAGAATACCCCAGCTCATCATGACCTGTGGTTTCCATTTGAAAGGACAGTGTATGATTGCCCACTCTGATATGAAAGTGTTTCTGAATGTTTTTTATGAAAGCGGTGCCAAATCATAAAAATCACCATAATAAATGAGGCACTTATCAGCAAATTTCAGCAGTCAGAGGAAGGAATTTGCTGGACACAGTAGGTGAAATTTGTTTCTGGAAACAGTTTAAAAAGATTAGGCAAAACTATTATCTGCTCTCTCAAACTTATAGTTTGGGAAAAATGCAATAAATCATAGGATCATGGGAAAATTCATGTTGGAAGGGAGCTCAGGAGGTCTCTATCCCAACCTCCTGCTCAGAGCAGGGTCAGCTCTGAGGTCAAACTGAATTTGAGCAAGCCCACTCAGGGTTGAACCCCTGCAAGATGGAGACTGCACAGCCTCTGGGTAACCTGTTCCCCCTTCAGCTTATGCCCAGAGTTTCTTATCCATCCACCAGGCACAGCTGTGAAGATCCTGACTCCATATGTTCTTGACAGCCTCCTCATGGACACTGGCTGGGGGTTGCTGTTGGGTCCTCGCAAAGCCGTCCCTCCTCCAAACTGAACCAGCCCAGCTCCCTCAGCCCCTCCTCAGGGACAAGTGCTCTTTCCTTAACCATCTCGGTTCAGCCGAAATTGCTCCAGCTTGCCAATATCACTCTTGTGTTGGGGCCCTCAAAACTGGATCTCAGTAGTATATCTCCAACTCAGAAAATTATTTCTGTCTTCATTTCCCCAGCTACAGAAGAGCAGCTCATGAGGTCACCCTCTGAAACTTTCATGATGCAAATGGTGTTTATTGAACACATAACTCAGGTAGGTATATATACCTATTATATACCTACCAGATAGAGTACCACAAGCTTTGATTCTAGGTCCAGAGCAATTTCCTTTTATTCCCACATTGATATTTCTTTTCCAGTTCTTACACTTTTTTTTTTCCCCCAGACCTGTACAGTAAAATCAGTTCAGATTTCTGTCTGCCAGGGGTACTGAAAACATCCATTTTCAATTTTTTTTTTCATTAACTTGCACTTCTGATCCCAATGTATGTCTTGCTCTGCATCAACTCACCTTGAGAATGGGAGATACAGCAATAGCCAAACAATATTTCTTTGCTTCCAGATTGTCTGTGGGGGAATAGGACCTTTACGCTGTTGCCAGAACTCAATGTTCAGTATCCTACCCCTGGCCTGACTTTTGCTGTCTTTACAGGTAGTGGAGGGTAGAAGGAAAGAAAATTATTTTCAGCAAGATTTATTTAACCAGAACTACTTCAGGACGTTAAGAAAAAAATTGTTAGAATTAACACTGTCATGACTGTTTCAAAATAAAAGCAGTCCAAATTTATCCATTTTTTTGTGTGCTGTGCTTCCAAAACATGTTTCTTTTAGAGTCATTCTTTACTTCTCAGTGTTCCAATGTAAAAAACAACACAACCCAAACCAGCTATGTAAGGTTGCTAATTGCATTGGCTGACTTCATGCAATGGAAAGCATGCTGAGTTTCTCAAGTTAGACAGGTCAAACCTGTCCCTGACCTGCTGAAGTGGCTTGGCACATACTGCCTGGACTTGCTTTCTGCAGCTCATGTGAAGGAAGGACAGGTAACTTCAAAAAGCTTTGGAACAATGGCAGATCCCAAACTTTTATCAGGAAAGTGCAAGCAGATCATGATGGGCATTGTGGGAAAGGGAGACAAGAGACGAAAACCTCTCTGAAATCAATAGGACTTGAAGTAACCTAAAATTTCACCTGTGAGGAAAGAGGCTGGCTACACCACAAGGGTCTGTCACAGCACTCATCTCTGCCATGCTGTCTCAAGCCATCCTAACTTCACAGAACCATGGCGTGGTTTGGGTTGACCTTAAAGATCATGAAGTTCCAACCGCCCTGACATGGGCAGGGACACCTCCCACTAGACCAGGTTGCTCGAAACCCCGTCCAGCCTGGCCTTGAACACTTCCAGGGATGGGGTATCCACAGCTTGGATGTCTACTCACATTGACAAACTGTTTCAGTGTCTCACCACCCTCACAGTAAGGAGTTGGTTCCTAATATCTAATCTAAATCTACCTTCTTTCATTTTAAAACTATAACCCCTTATCCTATCACTACACTCCCTGATAAAGAGTTCCTCCCCATCTCTCCTGTAGCTCCCTTCAGATACTGGAAGACTGCTCTAAGGGCTCCCTGGAGTGTTCTTTTCTACAGGCTGAACAACCCCAGCTCTCAGCCTGTCTTCACAGAACAAGTGCTCCAGCCCTCTGATCATCTTTGTGGCCCTCCATGTCCTTCTTGTGTTGGGGACTCCAGAGCTGGATGCAGTACTCCAAGCAGGGTCTCATCAGAGCAGAATAAAGGGGCAGAGTCACATCCTTCAATCTGCTGGCCATGCTTCTTTTAGAATCATAGAATGGTTAGAGTTGGAAGGGACCAATGGCTCTCCAGCCATTCTCTGCCCAACTGTTTTTGTGCCTGGAATTGCCATGTCCCAGGTGCTGGACCCTGCACTTGGCTTGACTGAACCTCATGTGACTTGCACTAGTCCACCTCTCAAGCCTGTCCAGGTCCCTCTGGATGGCATCCTTTCCCTTCAGTGTGTCAACCATACCACTGAGCTCGGTGTCTTCAGCAAATTTCCTGAGGGTGCATTCTATCCCATTGTCTATGTCTCCAACAAAGATGTTAAATAGTATTGGTCCCAGTACTGACACCACTCATCACCAGCTGCCACTTGGACATTGACCTGTTGACTGCAACCCTTTGAGTGTGGCTATTCAGCCAGTTCCTTATCCATCAAGTGGTCCATCCATCCATGGTTGGCTTTCTGGGCTGTGAGTGCACATTGCAGGGTCTCGTGGAGCTTTTTTAGAGGAACCTGAGCTTGAAGTCCCCCACAATTCCCATTTCCATCTGACACTGTGCACTGGAGAGAGGCTGGGATGAAGAATGCACTGTGAAGAGGAGATTCAGGATCCTCTAGACTTAAATCAGGATCCATGTGCCACCAACTGTGTAAGTGGCTTTTGAATTGTCACTAGAAAATGTGTTCATTCATTGCCTTCTTATACTTCTAGATTAGTCTTTTAGATTCATATTTTCACTTTACCATAGCAGTTGGCAAATGATCCCATGAGTCCAGTTGTCCCAGGAGATGTGACTTCAGGGGAAAGCAGCAACTTGGGGAGAGAACAGTGATAAAACTGCAGCTGCCTGCAGCTCTGGAGCGCGTCTGCAGTTCATGCAGTCCTGGATTCCTCATGCAGAAGGAGAGGGAACCTGCTGCTTCTCCTCCAGTGTGGGGACTTTGGCTTCTGCATCCTGGAAGTGAGGTGAGGGGATAGACATGCATACTCAGGTCTCATTCTGGCACAGAAGAGAGTCATGGCCTGGTTGAACATATGGCCTCAGAAATGATTTGGCATCCTGAGAAAGATATAATCTAGGAGCAGAAACCCTTGTCACCTGAGTTCAGATGACGTTTGTAGAGCTAGGATATAAATCTTATGCGATGGACTGCAATAAAATAATTTTCAGGTTCCCAAATGAGAAAATGAAAGGACTGTGGAACAGAAACACCAGTTGTTCTTAAGAAATAAATGTCTAACAGTATATAACAGGTTAATGCTATTTTAATTTCAACAGTCCTTGGTGGATTTTCCTTTGTTAGGTTAGGAAGTGAGTATTGGTATTTCACAATTCCTTTTACCTGGTTTAAGTGCCTTGAGGATTACATACAAGCTCAGCAGTACTATTTCCAAGTTCACAGTTAAATATTGCTCAGGTTCTAGTTATATTCTTCTATATTCTTTGATGAGAAAAGTTTACCCGCCAAAATTGCAACCAACAGAAACATGACAAAAAGAACTTACTGTGCAGTATACACCTTGTCTATCTCCTGCTATTCGTTCATAAAAAAAAAAAAAGAAAAAAAGAAAAAAAGAAAGAATGTTAAGGTATAGAGTGACACCCTCTTTGAACATGTTTTCCCACCACTGCTCTACCAGCTCTGAAAACTGCTTTTGTTTGGATATTGTTATTATCTGCTAGAGACTGATAGGAATGTGGAGTCACTCACGGAGAAAGGGAAACATGGTTCTCATTCAGAAGGAATGCAGCTTCATCCACGCAGTTTACAGCGCAGTTGTATTTGAAGTCAAGCCGCGGGATCTTGTGGCAGTAAAAATCATTGTGATTTATAGGAAAATGTCACTCTGGCTGTCTCCTCTATAAAAGCTTTTTACTACTTTTGTTGAATATAAATCAGAATAATGTGGCCAACAAAATGATGGTTTTGGCAAAATGTTGTGAAGACAAAAAATAAACGGGTTTGAATTGTCTTGGCTTTATTATGCAGAGAGATATTACTGGAATTCATCGCTTTGCCAAGATCAATATCCTTGTCCTTAAAAATAGGTGTGTGTAACTGTACATCTAACTTCATATCCAAATTAGTTTAAGGATGTTCACCATGAAGTTTAGCTTCAAACCATAATAACAGTCGATCTTAGATGCTTGAAATCAAGCTGATTGATAGAATTTAAAAACCTCACTCTGGTGATATTTGTAGCTTCAGACTTCAAACTCTTTGGGGTTTTTGTCTTCTTCTAGGGGTAGATGTGATGGGTCTCAGTATATCGGACTCAAGGTTAGCAAACTTCACTCAGGAATTTTAGTAGGAGAGGAGAAGAAATAAATGAGAGAAGTAAATGATCACTGAATTCAGCCGTTTGTCAAGGTTCAATGTTTCTGTCTCTGGAGTAAAGGTGGTAGGGAAATGGATGAGCATTAGGGAAGGGTGACAGAGGTCAGGAAGCAGAAAAGAGAGTGACAAGAGTTTGGGGCTAGTCCTGTACCACCTCTTTCAAAGCCAAGGTGTTAGCCAGGGGTTGCCAGACTGTGGCATTTCAGCCACACAGGGTTCCTGGGTGTGTAGTCAGTGTGGTTTTCTGAATCTGACTGTGGACAGACTCAAGCTATGGACACTGTGGGTACAGCATCTTCAGCCTAACCTGGGATCCAAGCAAAGTCCTAGCGCAAACACATTTCCCAGTGGCGTGGAAGGGTTCATGGGGATTCATGGAGAACAAGGGGCACCTCTCACTGTGTCTTGAGTCCTCTGGGTATGGTGGGTCTCAGCCAAATGAGGACAGGGAGGCAAGAGGGTTAGGTTCACCCTTACCTGCTCTACCAGCACTTATGCATGATGTAAATAATGTTTGGGAAACTCTGTGCTTGCAATGTACAGAAGCCTGGGCTAGACAGCAATTGTAACAATCCCTTCTGGCCTTTATGAATTCATGAGCTCACAAATCCTTCCCTGTACTTAAAAGACCTCTGCTGCTGAGCACCTGTGCATGTCATCTGTTTGTAATTAGTAGTACAGCAGTTGGAACAGACAGCTCTCTCCTGACTGGTAAATAATTCAGTGTATCCAGTTCAGAATGGTGCCCTGATCAGAGGCACCGGCAGAGAAGTACAAACTGCAGAAGTGCTTGGGCATGCAATGGGAGACCACACGAGGGATTCTCCTGTCCTTCACAGCCAACTACTTGTTTCTTAGAAGTCCACATCTCAAAGAACATTGAGCGATATGGTACAGGGGTGTAGAGGGCCAAATAATCCACCCCTTCCTTCTGTATCAATGTCAATAATGTTCTAAAAAGTGAGGCTCAAGGAGTAGCCCCAGGCTGGGCATAACCTTGTTCATTTTCAGATAAAGCATCATCTATGCCTAACTAGTTGAAATAGTGCTCCAAAGGTAGTTCACAAATGAAGCAAAGAATATTTCCATCTCAAATCAGAAATAAAAATATGCTGCAGGATGATTTAATCAGAACTGCAAATCCTAATACACTTGAATCTGCATAAACCAGAGCAGATATGGACATAAGAAGCAGTGTGTAATATTTATAACATTTAGAGGTGTCAATAGATGTAGTAAGGAGCCCTGATGTAGTTCTATTTTGTTCTACTTGATGTGAAAAATGGAAAATGCTGGTGTATCTCTATGAAGGGTCATTATGACGTGAGTATTCTGCTGAGTATTCAGGATGAAGTGATACAGATTTCTGACTTCTGAATAACAGGTATGTTGTGTGATACGTTATATTTCTGCTTCGGTCTTCCCATCTGTGCAATGGAGAGAAGGCTATCTACTTTCTTACTTCAAGGAAGTACTGGAAAGATTAAACAATTAGTATTTATTTAGGATTGTAAAAATGTAAAAGATGAGACAAGCACAAATTGCATTTATTGTAACTATGCATTTCTTGCCTTACATACACAGTGAAAGGTGTTTCCCTTTGCCTCTATTATCAGAAGATTGCGACAGATAAGAACATTCAGCAAAAGCAGACCCAGATGTTGACTACACCCACATATTTCCGAAGCTTTTGGTGATAAGTATGCAGTCTGGATACCTACAGGAATAAGCATGTACTGGTTGACATAGAAAATGGAGATCCAGTGATTTAAAACAAGTGCTGATGAATTGTGTCTACCTCCCTCTAGCTATTCGCTAAAATAAAATAAATAAATAAATAAATAAATCAGTACTTCTTCCTCCATAAGACAATAGGCTTTCACTCCACTTTTTAATAGCATGCCAATGTGTCAAAAATGTCAGTGTGGTATCTTTCAAAGTCCCTTCAGTGAGATCAGATATTGAAGATGAAAGTGAGAAAGAAATTGGGATGAAAATCACGTTGAAATTTGAATAACAGAGAAGTTTCAATGTTAAAACTGTTCAGCTCCTGGAGTTTCAAAGTTAGCTACTGTATTTTTCTGAAGACTGCAGCATACACAGTTTTTTAGCCAATACTTCTGGCAGGAGGGGAAGCAGGGATATGGAAAAGTATTATAATATGGAGAACTATTATAAGAATGTATCCAGTCTTTTCAGAGACAGCTCATGCTTAAATTTGCAGTGTGATACACATGATGAATAATAGGAGCACACAAAATGTTCAAGTTTTGATCTCTAAAATCCAGCTTTTCAAATAGAAAGCTTTAAGTCTTCATTGGTTTGGAGGAATCAGTTGTTCTTGGATGCTGAAATTCAGAATATATGTTTATTTAGTAATTATTTGGGAAGAAGATGTTACTCGCCAAAATACAAAAACACCTGTCCGTAACACAAAATGCATTTGTTTTTTACTCTGTAACTGTCTTTCCTTTCAAACCTCATCAGTGACAAGAGCCATGTGAAACCAGTAACTAAAATAAGCTTTCTAGAACGGTAGTTTTGCAATCACTGAGCCGTTACTCTGCCAGTAGGTTGTAGGGTCCCAGGTTCTTGCAGTCAGTCACTGCCCTGGTGGAGCTTACTTTGCTTCGGTCTTTGCCATGGGCATTTATTAATGTGTTTTGGGCACACAGTTACATTCCTTGTGCTTTAAAACTTCTTCAAGAAGAAGAACCATGGCTCTAGCTTGTGGTTGCTGTCAGATTGCAGAGCCTCCCTTTCCTCCTTGTGAGGCTGGAGAGCCCAAGATTAAACCATTTTCAGTAGCAATGTCTGTGTAGAGGAATGTGATAGCAGAACCAAATGAATTTATCAAAATGACTACTCTGACTAGCAAAAGAAATGCACATACGCAGATGAAACAATAAATGCCATCACAAGTCTGGTTTCCTTCCTACTGGAGAGTATTTTGTGATTTTTAATTGACATACTTACAGAGCTTAGAGTCCCTTCCCTTCCCAGTATCTATTATAAATGAATTTTCTGGTAACATCTCCTTTGGTCCTGAGCTCAGGTGAAGGGTATTTTCAAAGAGCTCCTCTCATGCCTGCATGAACATTATACCTAAGCTATCCAGTCTAGAAAAAAGTCTGTAGCCCACTGTGCTTCCAAGATCTACAAATTATTACATATTTGTGTATACATAGACATACACATATTTGTATCTGAACAGTCTGGTTTTGATTTAATCTGGGTTTAGGAGACATAGGAAACCTGAAGAGAAGCTTCAGCAATATATGTGTCTTAGCACTGGGTGCCAAGGACATGTCCTAAGAAAGATTTCCCC
Organism: Pedionomus torquatus; assembly: GCA_013398155.1. NCBI lineage: Eukaryota > Metazoa > Chordata > Aves > Charadriiformes > Pedionomidae > Pedionomus > Pedionomus torquatus. Next base: position 932,405 of record VZRU01006493.1, on the reverse strand, counting down.
ACTTATCCTCTTCAGCGGGTGACTTTTCTGTCTGTTGTCAGCCATGAGGCATCACTGCAGAGGGAGAAGCACAGAGAAAGGGTGCACTAAAGGCTGATGCTCATTACTTTCAGTCTACCTGAAAGCAGAGAAGAGAGCCGGGGACTGGCATGCTTCAAAGAATCCAATGAATTATCTCAGAAAGAACTCTGAAATACTCCCGAGGGCAAATCATGTGGATGGGTGTTGAGTTTGGCCTGAAGCCTAGCCTTATAACTTCTCTTGCACAAGAGAATAGATGTAACCAATAGGTCTGTGGCTGGCCACCAGCTTAAGTACTTGGTATTTAAAGAAATGGTAGAAGAAATAGTGAGAATGCAGACTGTTAAGATTCATGGTGTCTAATACTTGTAGAATTTTAACAGAATTTGCTTTACTTGCAGATGTCACCAAGATCTCCTAGCTAACACTGAGGCAGGTATGAAGACACAGATGGAATTCTCTGCACAAAGAAATATGAAAGAAGTTAAATTACTCTGGTACCCTGGCTCTGTCCAGGTTTAGAGATGGCAAATAATAATCAGTAAGCACTGTATATTTTTTTGCTTGACCTTTTGGTGGGTCACATTATCGCAGCGCTTTCAGTTGTCCTGGCATTCCATGCAGGACTGGGTAGGGTACACATATGTTCTGCCATTAAAAATAGCCGTAAGAGAAAGAAAATAAACTTTTGGAATCTGAACTGAAAGAAAAATACATGTTTTTTGCCATAAGTTGACATAATTTGGCTGTCTTATTAATCTTCATAAATCAAGTTCCACAAATAGATTAGCAACATGATTCTGCTGGTAGAGGGAGTCTGGTGTATACTTGATAAGCATCCGATCTAGAGACCTGTGTTTTCAGTGCCTTCTTAATTAGAGACTCAGTTTTTCATGCCTCCGACTACACAAGCTGTGGCTGAGAGGAGTTCTGCCAGTGCTGGGGGCAAAATGTCAGAAGCGACAGCATGATTTCAGCTGTACATGCAGAAATCCACATGTACAACCATGCCTATGTCTGTCTTTCACAGCACAGGTGATGGAATTGCAAAACGCATTACCTGGTCTGTTCTCAGGCTGGACATGAAAATGGGAACAAGAACCTGAAAAGACAAAGACAGAAAGCCAGAGGAAAATGCAAACTCAGGCTCTTTAGGCATAGGCTATGAGATGTCCCATAACTCACTTTCCCTGAGGATATCGCAACAGGAGCCATTTCCTTGAGCTCTTATGGGTACATAGCAAGCTGATTCTGCTGTCATGCTGACTTACCTTCATGGGCAAAACCCTGGAAGCAGCATTGCTACTGCACCAACTGCCACAAATTTTTTATCAGCAAATAAGGAGCTGAGAGGACCAAGAGGACCAGTTGTGCTTCCCCTGTTCTTTCCTCATTCATTGCGCACTACTGAGATTTAGAGACATAGTACAGGAAAGTGTCTGTGTAGTTTATGCCCCTTCATGTCCCTTCAGGCTCTCCAAAGGAGCAGTCAGAATATAATTCCAGGTTAAAGTGCCATCTTAGAGATATTTGGCGAGAACTCTCCAGTGCTGCTGAGACGCTTGACTTAATTCTGCCACCAATTCAAATGGAGTGCTGGGCTGCTTTCCTGTCTCTGTTTGAATTTTAAATCCTCTCTGGATCCTGCTGAAATAATCTCTGCCAGAGACAACTTATCGCTAGGTATTACTGAAATACTCCCAAGGAGCACATTTCTTCCTTTCTTATTCTTGGCCTGGACTGGGTCACAAAAAATGGGAGGAATCTTGAAGAAAATTCCCAGAAGTGGACGCCAAGAACACTCCTCTTTTTGCCCCAAAGTCTTATCTTCCCCAGGTTTAGGGTGAGCAAGCCAAGCATGTCTTTGCTTCACCCAAAATCCCTGGTCTAATTTCCAGGAACAAAACATGATGTGATGTGCTTTGTGAAGGTAAGATCCCCACCCTGCTTGGGGACAGAAGTCAGGCAGCATTCAGAAGATGTGGAAGGCTGAATAGAATCTCCATTCTGCCAGACATCCTGGCTCAAAACAGATGGATTGTTACTGGGAATTCCCTTGTTTAAGATGTTGGCAGTAGGCTTCTACAGTGTTGGGGTGGTGTGTGTGTGTATACATATATATATATCTGTGTATGTATATATATGTGTGTAAAAAATAAGTATTCCACCTGCTGCATTTTTTAAAGACTTTCTGGTAACAAGTTCCATCTTCCTGTCTCCTCCATGACAAGTCCATGGCCAGGGAACCTGTGCAATATATGAATTTAAGCACTTTTCCATAGCTGCCTCTCCCAGTGTCTTTTGCCAGCTCTGACCATTCAGCAGATCCTTCTCCCAGGGCAGGACCCCAGGGACAGCTGGTAATGACTCCACCACCCATCCTACCTCCACTCTAAATCCCTGGACCTGTGAGTGGGAGTGATTTGTTTCCTCTTCCATCCTTGTCAAGTGCCTGGCTTATGGCTTGGAGTTTGTGTACTGAGCACTTAACCAGAATCCAGGATAAAGTATTAAATATTTGTGATACATGGTGAGTGAATATAAAAGTAGGCAAGGGAAGACTGTTAACAAACCTTCCCCTAGACTAGTGGAAAGAAAATGGCAAGGGTGAGTGGAGGATTTTCCTAGAGCCAGTACTAAAAAGCCAGGAAATGTTTGAAGTAAAGTAGTGATAAAGGGCTCATTATAGATACTGGAGAAATTTTATTAACCTGAATGTGGAAAATTCCAGATCTTTTTAGAGTTAACTCCTGCAGGAATGCTTAGGTTTTTATCTCCTTTAGTATTTTTGCAGGATACACTGTGTCTACAATGAATGGTTTGTGCTCCTTGTAAAGTAGAAGGTGTTTAATTTGTTGAGAAAATTTGTTCTCAGAAAAATAACTATGTGGTTTTATAAAGAAAAACTGATGTTTTTCTTTACATGTAGTAAACCAGTCATTAGGACCTGTTCACATGTCCCATTTCCCCCACCATGCTTCTAAGTTCTTGAGGTTCTAGGTTTTGGACACTATCAAATAACAGGAAAATGTGCCAAACTTCCCCTGTTCGGGAGACCACCAGGTAAACCCCCCCTGCCCGGAGCAATCGAGAAACCAGTCCTGGGCTCTGATCCTTGCACAGGGACTTGTTGCCCCTTTCAGAGCTCCACGGAAAGCAGTGGGGAACTCTGTGGCTGCAAAGGCTTGTCATCACTTCTGATCTTGCACTTGCATTTCAGAGATTCTAAACCTGGGTAAGGCTGTTCTTTAGGGCTATCTACCCATGAAACTGAAACCAGTGATGCACATACTGCACATACTCAAAGTGGCAAGGAAAAAGGAGTTGCTATTTTAAAGAAATTTAACCTGAAAAATATCAGTTTCTTGATTATTCTGTGCTCCTGCTCTTCCCCAGTAAATAAACCAAGCCTTAATCCATATAAAATAGATTTTACTAGAATGTAAGAATGCATGGGAAAGTATAAACCATTTGCTGAAGGAAACTTGAACTTCCTGTGAAATGGAAACAATTTGAGAGCAGAACATTAAAATCATTCATTGATTATATTCATTGGCCTTAAACTTTTTATTTATGGACAGTCAGAAAAGATGGGAGAGGTGCTAGACGTATCCCCGCCACAGTGTATGTATTTCCATTATTGATGCTAAAATCCAAGTAATTTTAAAGAGGATTGGTGCCTTCAGCTCACCTTCTGCTTTTAATAAAAATAACATTTTCATAGAAAAAAGTAATAATGTCTTCCCTTCATTCCTCCAGATTCGAATTTTGCTGTAGACTTCAGTATTGGAGTAGGCACAACGTACAAGGTAAGACTTCCTAATGATTTCTTTTATGCCTAGCCATGGCAGTAAAATCATACTCCTTTTATATATGTGTGTATATATATATACGTAAAATGTATTACTCTTTAAAGGTTAGAACATTCCATGAGTTATTGATGTGGTGAAGGTGTATGTGCTGTGTATGTCCTCCAGACATATGAAAGTTGGTGGAAAGACTATGATGTTCCTCAGGGAGAACTGGATCAGGCTCCAGATGATTAAAGAAATAGATTCAAAATTACTGTTGCCCTAACTCACTGGATGTCAGGAATATAGCAAATGTGTTTCTGTGTTTTTCTTTGGTTAAATTTCACTTCATTACTGGACATCTAACACAAAGTCTTTGAGTACTTTGTAGTTACTGTGAGAGATTAAATGCTTACACCTGAAGAAAAGTCATCTGACCAAAGACCAGGAGAAACAAATAGTATTAACGGTTATATAATCCCAACTTGACAAGAAGAAAGGGTGAAAAACCCCTCCATGGTTGAGATTTGGAAAGACTAAGAAAAGAACCCCCAAAAATACTCACAGAAAGATGAATCAGTTGAAATAAGTATGTTTTGCAATACCTGCTGAGGGCAACAGGAGGACATATGGGTAGGAGATTTCCATTAGAATCCAGACTCAAAGCTGCATCCAACAATCCCTGAGTGTTGTAGAGAGGATCTTTCTGTGATGAGAGATGATCCTTTACTACCTCAGGTTGCTCAAAGCCCCATCCAACCTGATGTTGAACACTTCCAGTGATGGGGAGTACATGGTCAACTTGGTGTCCACCATGACCAGGTGGACATGGTCATGGGGCCTTTTCTGCAAAGCTTGATTTCCAGCTGGTTGCCCACCAGAGTGTAGTTGTGCCTGGGATTATTCCTCCCTGGGGACAGGATTTTGCATTTCCCTTTGCTGAACCCCATGAGGTTCCTGTCTGCCCAGCTTTCCAGCATCCAGGTTCCTCTGGATGGCAACACAACCCTCTGGGACATCAGCCACTCCTGCCAGTTTTGTGTCATCTGCAAAGTTGCTGACAGTGCACTCTGTCCCATCATCCTAGCAAGTTATTAATGAAAATGTTAAAAATCCTACCAAACTGTGATTGCTTGCAAAAGTGATCAGTCTGCTGGCAAGACACTTAGGATGTGCATCCATAATCTGTGGTTGTAGGGCTGAAATAACACATCACATGCTCCTTGACAGAAGTCTCCAGACTCTCACAGGGGAACCAGTAGCCTTAGCTCCCCCTGGTATGCTCAGGGTTGACAGCAGGAGTAGCGTCTCCCTCAAAGAAATCTGCTCACCTTTAGTGACACTGCAAATGGCAGGGCAGAGTGAAGCCAAGCAGGAGCCCAGGGTCCAGTCATGGTAACCAGCTGGGGAAGAGATGGAGAGCTGCTCCTTGCATGTGTCAGAGACTTTTTGAGATGTTGTATTTCCAAGATAGTAGAAATTTAACTGGCATGTTGGAGACAGGCAGCCAGTTACAGGGATAATGAAAGTAAAGGAAAGGAGAGGAGGAAAAAGGTCCAGGAAGAGACAGAAGAAAGAGGAGAGAAGAAAGGAGGAAAGAGGGCAGGCTTTTGAGCCCAAAGCTTGCTGGAAGGTAGATTTTGGTGGGGGCCAGTTGGCTGTTGCTATTTACTTCAGTTATGAGTTTACTGAAAATAAGTTGGTTTTTTTTTAAAAAAAAAAGGTACTGTATTTTTTATAAATACACTTTTTTTCTGGGTGCATACGTAAATCTTACTAACAGTTTCTCATTCTAAGAGTAATTACTCTTTGTGGCTCTAAATACTTTCTAAGCATACAGATTAAAAAAAAAAAGGTTCAAATTGTTTAGGACAATTAATAGGATGGAGGATGTAACCTTACTGAAAAATAAACTGCAAATGATAGTCTCTTGCCATAAATCTACTTCTCCAGGTGATTTTCTTCACAGTAGCCTCTAAAGACATTATCAAATGCCAAGGACTGTAGTTACCGGACACGGTGGCTTGGAAATCCTCTACCATGCCATCCATGTAGGAAGCAGGTTATCTGGCATCTTTCTCACCAGCCCTCTGGAATATTGCTCTCCAGCAAACAGCAAATCCTGACCTTCATTTTGTGGGAGGTGGGAGAGCTCTTCCAGTCCCAGGTGTCAGACCCACCCAGCAAGGGGGGCACCCACAGGGGCTGTGATGATGTGAGAGGAGCATCACCGCTCCTGTGCAGAGCTGGCTCAGTTTGTGTAAACCTAGTCTGGGGTGTCAGCTTATGGCCTCTATAAAATTTAGGTCTTTTTAGCTGTAACTATGGTGCTTGATGCTACGAAACTGTGAAATTCAAGGCGATTTCAGCAAAAGCTGTGTGGGAGTGGAATAATGCTGGAACTGGGATTAGGTTTTGTTCTGACTTGCGTGCAGAGCTGTTGGTGTCAGCCCCAGTGTGAACACTTGGCAGGGAATGTGCACAAAAAGCACTTGCCAGAGGCTTGCAGTTTATGCCTATATACATTTCTGTGGTGAAATGTCAGGCCTGCTAGCCAAGTTGACTTGTACTCAGCACTTCGTCGCGAAGACTCCTCGCAGAGGCACGCCTGCCGCCTTCCTGAGACGCCTGTGCTGCAGCCTTTGCCATGGGCCTCCCAGTTCTGCTTTTCATTCTGGGACACTCTGTGCCTTGGAGCATCATAGAATCAAAGTGCCCAATAGTAATGACTTTTTGGCATTTCAGAGTGAAGTGATGTTGCATGGGTTTTCATCACTGAAGAGCTGAGCTTTAGAGCAGAGAAATCGTAAAGACACTCCTTGTGGAAATGCACTTCTCAAACTCTCTTTCCCTCTTATGGTTTCTCATTAACCTGAATCGGGAGATGCTTTGGAAAAGCCAGAGTATATCAATGAATGGATTTTCACATCTGATTTCTGTCTCTTATAATAAATTTTTTTCCTGAAATGTCTAAAATATCATACATTGGGAATTTTGCTCAACTCAAAACCATAAAAGGATTGCTACTGGGGTCATCACTGAATGCTCTCCAAACCAGCAGTGAGGTGTGAGGGGACAGAGTGCAGCACACCCTATGGGGAGAGCTTCCTCTCATCACCATGAGGTCCTACAGCTGCCAGAGAGCACACAGACATCCTCCGAGATAGTCCTGGGGGATTTCATGGTCTGCTTCCTACTGAGTCAAGAGATGAAGTTGTCCCAGTCCTACCACGCCACACATCAGCATGGCTGCTGGTGAGGGTGTGGGGACGGCTGCCCTGGGCATAGCAGTATCTGCACAGTCCTTGCTTGTGAAGCACTATGGTTGAGTGTAACACCCTGTGCTACACCTCTTGAGATTGAAGTGAAACACTGCATGGGTCTGCTCAAATTAGGAATAGAAAGGGAAACACAAGGAGCAGCAACTCAAGCACAAGGAGCAGCAATTCAGCAATTGCCTTTTTAGTCATTCGGTAGGTGCTTCCTCATCTCTTGGAACCTTTTCCACTGTATTTTGTCACATGGTACCTTTAAAATGAAGTGGAAATTAGCTATAAGCACAGCAGTGTGTCCTGGCCACCTTACCTGTCCTCGCACCCTGAACTATAAGGAAATTCCTGTTTGGACACTGAGCACCCATACGTACATATGGCAATGTGCACAGCAGTCATAATTCAGGCCTCTAAAGGGGATGGCCCTTCATGACTTAAAAAAGCAATAGGATTTTTAGGCTTTCACATCCCAAGGCTTTAAAAATACATCCCCCATTTAACTCACATAGTATGTTGCTACTGCTGATGCACTACATGTTCTTGGTAAAGTTTTCTACTCCTCTGTGGATAAAAACTGAAGGACTGCTTGAAAGATGTGCTACAGTCTGCTCTCCTTCTGGCAGCACAGCTTTCTTCCAGCATCCTAGAAAAAAGCAGCAGTAAATCTCAGGCCAAGTGTCATATGAGGTAAGAGAGTCTATCTGACATAATTTCTTTCTTAGAAACTTTCAGTGTTGAAAGTCTTTAAACTTTGGCACTTTGCCAAAATCCACAATCCCCACCACAAAATTAGAAGATATCTAAAAAAGAAGTCCCTTTCCAGGAATGACACAAACAGAAATGAATACAGTGAGAGGAAAAAATCTCCCAGTGTTCAGAATAGATTAGACAGAACATTTCCCTTTTAACTTAAAGGGCAGAAGGGATTTGGCCATACATTTTATTGAGTCTTAGAGAAATTATTATTTTCCAATTGAAATTCTCAGACCTGAGTTCTGCTCTTCCCACAACTGATTACTTCTCAGAAGTCAGATTTTTCATATTTCAGTTTGGTTTCTTTGATACTGAACTAGCTGAAACCAAAGAGTCTGAAGAGAAGAAAAAACTAAGATGCTTAGCTCTGAAGGAAGGCTTTTTCCTTTTTCTGCACTTACCAAAATCTAGTAATTTACCAAAACTGCTCATAAACACAATTTCTACCCAGGTAAATTCCAGCAAGGCTGACCATTATTCAATTTGGTTGAATTTTACAGTATCCTTTTAGGCCACTTAATGCATAAGAATCTGCTGCTGTAGAAACCATGACACAGCTTCAGTTCACATTTCCAGGTCATTTGTTTGTGGCTTTCAAAGAGAAAAGCTGTTTTTCTTTTATTTGGTGAAGTTTATAATACTGTGGGCAAAACATCAAAGGGGAGAGCTGGACTGAGCTGTAGAGTAAGCCACAAGGGGCACACTATTACAGTGGAACAGTCAACATTTTTCAAATGCTAAAGATAGGAAACACTTTAAATCCCTTTTTCCCCCTTTGTGCTGGATGTGCTGCTCAGTACAACCTGCCCATGTCCATGGAGAGAGCTGCCAGCTCCCTTCAGGAGAGGTACCCTCAGTGGGGCCAGCAGGCCAGGATGGGCCATGGCGCAGCATCCTTGGGGTGGCAGCAGCGGTCAGGATGTTTGCTGTTGGAGGCAGGCTCAGCTGAAACTATACCCGGGGACCAATCTCAGCACACCCTGTGCTGCGAGAAAAGTGAAACATTCACCCAGGCTGGTAGTGGCTGTAGGTGCAAGAATTTGACCGTGTTCTACAGATATTAAAACTTTAACCTGTAGCCTGTCAGGAATTCTTTACAGCTGTTTGGGAACGGAAGACAACGACACGATGGGAAAATGGTCACATCCTGAAGTTTATTGATGGCTGGTGCTCTGTGAACACAACACCCCTTTATTCACTGTGGTGCAGCTTTAGTTTGTGTATGTGTGTGTGTGTGTGTGTGTGTGCTTGCCTTGATGGAAGTGTGGTGCTTAAGAATCTCTTTTGACAGTGGGAGAGGTGATTTTAAACCCCTTAGGTGAAAGGAGGAGGAAAACACCAGTCACTCAGGGGAGAGCTTTTATCACAAGAGTGTTAATATGAAAAGATAAAAAGACCTTCTCCTTAGACCTTGTTTTTGGTGAAATTCTTCCCCCTCTAGCTACAGGTTTTGTTTATGTGTGTTACCAGCACAATAGCATGAGCTAGAAGGTCACTGTCTCCCTTTGGATTTGCATGACATTATTGCTAAAGCCAGAAGGCTGGAAAATGGAAAGCTTTCCAGGTCTGCCTCATCTCCTGTTAAAGACAGTCCAGGAAGCTCTGCAGCCTCTGTGCTGAACACTCAGAGTTATACTGAGTCCCATGGCTACTTGCTACCCTTTAATGCATATTCAAACAAAAGATTCTCTCCAAGGGAAGCATGCTACTGTGAACCTCTCTGAAACACCAGCTATTACAAGTTTGTTCCCTTCACCTGCTCCCATACACCTGTATCTGTCTGGGAGAGACATTACTCTCATCATCAGTTGGCCCTCACCCTCCTGGTGGCCTGCTGAGTAAAGAAAAATAAAGCATAAACGTTAAAAAAGAACTTTAGTTAATGACCAGTTGGATGCTCAGCTGATGTTGGATGGGGCCAAAGTCAGATGGGGCCTTGAGTAACCAGGTCTAGTAGGTGTCCCTGCCCATGGCAGGGGGGTTGGAACTAGATGATCTTTAAGGTCCCTTCCAACTCTGACTATGATTCTGTGATGTGAGCTGGCTCAGCTAGACACGCCAAGAAAGCTGCCCCACAGCAGTAGGAGGCAAGGTCCTCAGCTTCCAACCTCCAGGAAAACAGTACTTATGCTCGGGGAAGGGAGGGAACTTTAAAAGTGGCAAGTACTTCTCTCAGTCTGAAAAACAAACTGCATTCTCATTTACTTCAGGAAAATGCCATTTAGATTGTAATTGAGAAAATTTGGTCGTAACAATACAAGCATTTTTCAGTGATGAACATACAGCTGATATTTTGTCCAAAAAAGGCAGTGTTTCTTTGGTGTCAAGGGGACTTGTTTGGTGTGAAGGGTTAAAGATGCTATGGCTAGAGCAGGAAGCATTGCCTGTCATTAGGAAACATAACACTTTCCTTCTAAAGACTTCTTCAATTGCTTATGATTTGCCAGATTTTAAACAAACTAGGCTGAAACTCTCCACGCTGGTCGCTTATTTTCTGCTGAACTGTATGAGAAAGGTTTCGCCAGAAGTCATTCAATCCCTCCTAAAAGAACTGGGAGAAACTGCACTGCTTTGCCTACAGTGACAAAATAATCCTGGAGCTACATTACTAAGCAGCTGCATGTTTTGAGAGAGTAAGGCAGGTACCCGATGGCTTCTGAGGCCCTTCATTCAACACTTGGCACCAGTGTCATGCCAAGTGGCAGAGTGCAGCCCCTTGGTTACTGACGACCCACAGCCCTGCTCAAGTCACTTGCAGGGCTACATCCCTGTCTCGTGTCCAACACAAGCCATGAGTTGGCCAAGGCTGACAACAGGGAAGACTGAAAAAAGGAGATAAAAAATATGAGATAAGGCAAGGATGAAACACCAACAATACATACTGGGACTGAAAATGCCACACAGAGGAAACTGGCACTGTATTAAATAAAAATATTTAAATAAATAAATAAAAGATGGAGCAGAGGGAACGGCTGAACCAGGATGCTTTGGGAGACTGGAAAGGGAACTAGATGGTGAAAACTGTGAGTGGATGAGGAAGTGTGTGTTTACATGCATGCGTTCGTGTGCATGAGCATGTGTGTGAGGTGTGAGGTGGCAGACCAGCCCCTCCAGAGATGTAGAAGAAAATGTAATGAACTGGGGGTGGAGGGGGAACGTATCTGGGAGATAGCAGGAAAATTTTATTAATCTTCTTTTTCAATAACTTTGTACATATACTTAGTTTCAACCATTAGCTTTCAGCTTGTCACTGCTGACAAATGTGTTTGAGAAAAGTCTGATGAGCAGTAACAGATAAGGGAGAGCTTTCTCAGCTGACGTGGGCATCTTATATTGTATCCATGTACTGTTCCCAAAACTGCATGTAGGAGCATGACCTGAATTTACCTCTTGTTCTTCCATTGCCTTGTGAAGGACCAGGAGCTAACACTGCTATTCATTTGCACCAAATCAAGCAGCTCTGTTTATGCTAGGACATACAAGTTGTACCTTTTCCTAAAAATCTTAATTTGGCTGGCTTAATTGGAAACAGTCAGCTGGCCCCAGGCTTGAGCCTGAGGATGAACTCGGCATTTGGGTGATGTAGCACTGAGTGTGTAGCTGAGGCTGCATCCCAACAATGGAACTTTGCCATTTGGAAGAAGTCACAAGCTGCAGATAAGAAGCGGCCCATGGGTCACACCCGTGAGCTGTCTAGCCCACTGCTCTGTTTCCAATGGAGGCAAGAGGAGATGCTGTTTAGGACAAACATGTGAGGTTGGTTGATATGTGCAGCCCTTTCCCCTAGAACACAGCATCCACAACTGGTGGATTAGGGATTGTAGAGCATACATTCCTGCCTCATCCTTTTAGCATACAGAACCACCGCTCATTAATTTGTCTAATCCCTTTTTGAACATGTTAATACTGTCTGCCTCCAAAAGCCCCCGTGGCAGTGAGCTGCAGAGATTCACTGCCCGCTGTGTAAGCAAGCACTTTCTTTTATCTCTTTTAAACTCATCTTTTGCTAGTTGCCTGAAGTGGCCCCTACACCCCACTACCAGGTTCTGGTAAACAACAGGTCTATGCTTGGTTTAACCAGCACATTCATCCTTTTGTAAACCGTGATTACATCTCTCCATAGCCTCCTTTGCTCCAGAGCAGAGTCCCAGTGCCTTCAGTCTTTGTAAAACAGCAGCTTCAACACCTTGACCATTTTTGCTGCCTGTTAACTCTACCACAAGAATGTATCAATTTTTTTTTTTAATGTATCAGCAACATTGCACTCTCTGTCCTGTTCCTAATAACTTTCTTATGAGTTCCAGTATTTTACTGGGTTGTGTTTGCCATTGCATACTGAGCTGGTGACTTCAGAGAACCATCAGCAATGGCTCAAAGATCTCTTTCCTAAGTTGCAACTCAATTCCAAGTCTGATATAGATAATTTTTTCCAAGATGCCTTGCCTTGGATTTATCTGTATTAAAGTTCATCTGCCATCTTTAAGCCAACTCAGTTTGGTGAAGTCCTCATGGCCTGTGCAGAACTTGGCTGTCTGAAAGAACTCAGTATCATCTGCAAACTCTGTAACAGCAGTGACTTCATGGTATGACCTGGTTCAGCTGAGTTGACTTGGTTAACTTTCATAACTCCCTAATAAAAAAAAACCAAACCTCCAAAATCCTCTAAAGGTCTGAAGACTAGTTTCCACTTCTCTAATGGAGTGGATCTCCATGGATTTCAGTCACAAATGATTTACAGAGATCAAAAAAGCCAACCGTGTACTGTAGGGAGAAGAGTGAAGGACATTGTCTTCAGCTGCCTCTTAGCTTCTCAGAAAAGGGACTCTGCTTTACATTATTGTCCTGGGATTGTTCTTGTTAGATATGAAATCTGTAGCATAACCATACTGACAGACATGCATGGCACTAAGTTGTTGCTATGTCCAGTTATAAGAACATAAAAATGCGAGCCCTGTCCTTTCAGATGAATAACATAAGTTATAATAAGTATTCCTAATCGCAGTCCTGAGAGATTTGCTTATTTAGAAATATGGGTATGCAGAAGCCCTGAAATATGACTGGGGAAGTGTGTCCCTACCGCAGGAGTGTGCAGTGAGTGGCTTTCTGTGGTTGTAGCTCCATCTACTGGTACTAACGGGGCTGAACGTCACCTACTAGACACTGGCTACAAGGAATCCTTGTACAAAATTCTTTAACAAAAAAAAATATGGTATTCAAGAAGAAGGTAAATTCACCATGTGTCTCTTCTGATATCCTTTTATCCAGCAGAGGCACTCAGATCTCTTGGAGGCCCCTGTACCTTGGTGGTATTAAGTGGTGATGTTGTAGCAGTTTTTCATCTTGGGACTTCTATGTGACGTTGCACCTCATACCTCCTGTCCCAACATTGCCAACCCTCAAACAATCATAACCCATGAGTCAGGTCCTCCAAACTAATGAGACTTGACATGTGCTGGATTTTTATCTTGGAGCCTTCATACTTTCTAAGTCTGCCATGGCCACAAAGGCTATTTTCCCCCTAATGGCAGCAGCTATTCCAGCAATAACTTGTCCCAGCACCAGGATCCTTAAAAGAAAAAGCAAATGACACAAGGCCAGGGAATTTGTAATACCATTTGTTTCAAAGGTCAGCTCCATTTGGTGCTGAGGGAAAATTCTGTTCTTACTTCCACTAATGAAATTCCTTGCTACTGACGACCTCAGAAGAAGTTGCATTTATATAACTAAAAGCAAAATTTGGCCTCTTGTTCATCAAGGCATTTCTCTCAGAGGTAGCTTTGTCTTTTTCTAAGAACACTGGCTCCTGCTAAGACTCAGGCTTCTTGTTTGTCGATTTGGTTATTGGATATATTTACTTTTTACACTAGGTCAGGGCCTGACCTTGGGCCTTGGCCCAGGAACAGCTGCCGCTGCTGTGGCCGACATCAGGCATGTCTTAGCACTCAGATGACACCTCTGTCCAAGTCCTCCAGCTCGTCCAGGCACATCTTGTTTGGAGCCAGGGAATAGAGAGGAAGAGGAGAACTACTCCTCCCCTTATTTCAGTCCTTAGAGCTGGTACCAAGTGGACCTGGGAAGTGGAGAATGTTTCCCCTTCCCCTGTGCTGCTGAATTTTGGCTTAAGGCATCTGGTAATGATTCACTTTGCCTCTTATTCAAACATCCCAGGGCTCTAAGCTGGCCCTACAAGTTCCCCAAGGCTTCAGATCCCAGGCCAAGGTATTTACAGTTTGAGGAACAGGTATACTATAAGGAGGCAAGTGCTGGATTCAATGCCAGATTTAATACAGGGGACGAACGCAGCCAAGTTCTAAAGTCTAAATCTCCTTTTCTGATCAGCAGGCCTCCTACTCCATTTCCCCTTTTGCCATAACTTTGTATGTTTTCTTGGTGCCCTAAGACCATCGGTGCCCTTTATGGCTACTTAACAGTGAATCATATCACAACGCACCATATTGGTGTCAGGGTTGTCCAGATCATGATGCAGCTCCCTCATTTCTTTCCAAAAACAGTGAAGAGGCAGGGAGATGAGGCAGAGAGCACAGAGCTGTGACCTAGCTGGAACGTTCACCTGGACCCAGACAACTGGAAATACTTCCAGGTCATGCAACTTGGTAATAGTAAGACCTATACGACCTATGATATCATTAATTACATTAATTCATGTTTTGAATTTGTTTTCCACTTACAGAGTAAATCACAAAGAAAAATGGCTGTGGTCTGTGCATGGGACAAAAAAGAGGCAGCACAGTATTTATAGAAACAAAATGCCTTTTGCCTCATTGGTTTGTGTCATAAAGCTTATTGAACCAAAAACAACACATGTAACAAGGTAATATTAAAAGCTAATCATTCGTGGGCACTGCAAGTGGAACTGCCTGAGCATGTAATCGGATCACTAGGAAACCCCAGCACCTTTGTACAGGCCAATGGGACTGTGAGGTCCTGGCTCTGCAGTCAGGAGCGAAGAAGGAGCCTTTTCTCTCCAGCAGCACCTCTGGGCTTCTTCTGGTCTGCTGGTTAATGTGCTACACTCCTGGTCCAGCAACACAGGCCACACTTTGCTGAAATGGCCAGGAAAAAGTGTTTGGATGAGATTAAAATCTCCAGCAACTAAGATTACTCCTAATGCTGCCATCATGGATGGATCCACAGGGCTCAGTCCTTTCCCAAGAGCCTCCCTGAAGCCAGGCACAGGAGGTGTGGGTGTGTTAGACACAAGTGTATGAATATTTTGTCCACAATTTCCAGAATGAGCCCTTCTAGATATCCGCAATAATCACACAGCACGGAAGGTGTTAAAACCACACCTAGACATAATCTGATTTGATCATTGTGTTCCCGTGAAAGGCAGCTCAACAAGTTAGATGCCAAAACTGAGCTCAGGTTTCTGAGCTGAAAGGTGCTGTGTCCTGCCAAGCTTAAGGCAGGTAATATTTTGTTAACGTAAAGAATTTAGGGCTTAAATACACTGTATAGGAGGAAGCAGCTGAAACCTGCAGATTCCTCAGGACCCGTTTGCTTTCTTCAGATGCAGGAAGCAGACCAACACCTCAAACAGGAACTCTAGTAACCTATTTACAATTTGATAATCAAAATTTAAGGTCAGAACACCCAGAAACTATGATGTTTGACATAGGAATGCCGATTTGGCAGGTTATACCTCTCTCCTAATCCTTTGCAGTCTTTCTACCTTCAAACCCCATGCAACTAATTGGCAAATACCACCACACCAGAGACCGAAGTGGGACAGGTCACATAGAGTCCATGCTGTATGGCTCCCCTCCTGCCCACAGTGGGCAGCAGCAGGGGCTGCTGGGCAGGGCACTGACCTCCCACAGGAGAAACCAAGTAGGAACCAGGTTTCCTTTTTCTCCTCCACCACAGATCTCCTGCATGAGGCCTTCAGCAAACAAGCTGCTTAGTGCCTCAGCATCCAAGTCTCCCACTTGTGAAATAAGAATAGCACCTCTCTTACCAGAAGCACCTGCATTCTGAACTGTTTAGGTTAGAAGGGGGGTTAGATAAGCACCATAACACACCCAAAGAAACATAACCCAGTGTAAAAAAGGGGTACAGTCACGTTGACTTCAGCTTCTAAAAAACAATCTGATATACTTTCCATTGCTGTTTACTGATTTTAATACTTTGCTTTTTCTTCTGATGGTTTTCTCCACCAATTCGTCCTGACCAATTATACAACTAAGAAAGAAATAAAACTTGCTGCTCCCACTTTCAAGATTTTCTTTCTGTAAGACTGAAAAGAGCAATGTTTGATTTGCATCTCAGTTTGAGAGCTGGTAGCTCACCGCTACCCACAGATGAGAACCAGGAAGCCTTTTGGGACAGCCTGGCAATGGAGTAGGAAATGCATCAGGATACAGTGTTCAGAGACCAGCTTCACGGTATATAAATAAAAACGGAACACAGGAACTATCAAGAGTTTTAAGCTCTCTTAACACTATTTTTTTTAACTCATATGGGAAAAAGATGAATGTCAATGTTTTTTAACGTTATAAAGCAAATGCAAAAACACAACAACTAGGGGATGCACAACAGGAGTTACCATTATTATCTGCTTTTGGAAGCTAAAGAGAAAGACGACATTTGTCTAGTGATTTTCCAGTGCTTTTTCTTTAACTTTCTATGCAGGGCACAGGTCTGTCATCACTGGTTCTGCCACTCTCACCTTTTTACAGCTGCATTTTGGAGCAACATTTTACAGCAGCCTAACTTTACTCACTTTAGGAGTTACGACCAATGTACATGGCCAGAGAAATTATGAGAATCTGAAAGACTGATCGCGTACATATCAATAATCACTGCAAGACCTGTGTCACTTTGAGTTATTTTCAGGCGTTCAGTGAGACCAAAGAAGACCCATGACTTCTGTGAAGCACTTGCTGTGTATATTTTCCCAGCAAGTTCTAATGAAGATCTAGCTTTCTAAAACATGCACTTTCCCTTTACCAATAAGCAACAGACTGTTGCTTCTCTATGCATCCTTTCAAGGAGGATCTCCTTTGAGGGAGCTTATTGACCAGCAGCTACTACACAGTGGTATCCAAAATACCATGACATAGTTTCTGATTCTATAAGCTGGGACCTATATGTATCTTAGATATTCCTGCACTGTAGCTTCACATCAAACAGATAAGTTTGATGAAAACACTGTTCGGCACCTCTTGTCTCATTCCATTTACCTTAAATTCATTGACATCAAATCTCCCTATGCCCTTTCCTACTCCTTCCGTTCTGTGGGGTGGTCTAAGCTTCTGTTCTTCAAGGTTATAGGCTTGGGGGACTTTTTGTACATGGAAGACTGAGTTTTATCAGAACCAGCTTGCATATATTGTCTATGACACCTATCACAAGGATTGTGTGTTATTCCTGTATTAGTATTTGCATACAGACATCACAACAAGCACATACCATTTCTAAGTCACACCTAACTTTTTAGCTTCCTGTCTAAAGTAACACAAAATTAACTCTTTTTTTTTTTTTTTCCCTCCTTTTTTTCTTTCTTCTTGAGAGAATGCAGCTGCTTGTTCTGGTGTGTTCTTTCTTAGATCTTCCTCAAAGTACAGCAAAACTTGCATACTAGCAGAAAATTTCCATTCTTTCATTCCTTTTCAGCTATGAAAGCTGTTCTACTGTACGTTTTTACCTTTATCTCTTCTCTGCCCTTTGTTTGTCTTTGATATTTAAGAGGGAAGTTCAGCCTTTCCTCACTACACAAACAGTTTCCATGTTACACTAACCACACTCTGCTATCTGGACTTCTACAAGTAGTGTAAGAGACCTGAATAGCACTCATCAATCATGATCTTTACACTTTGTATTTGAACTCAGAGGCTAGATACAAACTCCAACTGAACTTGAACAGCTTTTTAATTGACACCATGTATGGAATTCTTACTGTGTAGGCTGAAACAGGCAAAAAGTTGCTATCTTTTCCCTACCACACCTGCTGGCTGCAGACTGCAGCTGTGGCATGCATAGCCTGCAGTGTGCAGCACACATCCAGGTCACAGAATGAAGGAGAAACCACATCAAGGATCAGGGCCCATTTGCAATGTTGTTGCAGCCAACCTTACTCTTCTCCTCACTAATATTCATGTTGTGTAATGCAGCCAACTGCTATACAAAATTAGCACAAACATAATTGTTCCTTCTCAAGAAATCCTAGCTTTAATTTTATGTCTAGCATCAGATCAGTCAAAGTTGCAAGGCAGTTTTTTAATACTTTCCAAAGGCAGAATTAATAACCAGACTACTACCATAAATATAATAAGTAACTTTAATGCTGCTTTAGCATAAGTCTCTGTTATATACTTTCATCCATATAATCCAGTGTAAATGTACTTTATACAATATGAAATATTTTTAAAAGTCTATGGCTCTAGATAATACATCCACAAAACAAGTTTCAATGCAAGTAGAGAATTAGGAAAAAAAAAAACAAAAATCAGCCAGATTACAAAATCTTTGGGAGATAAAGATTTCAGAAAATAAGATATATGAAAACATCCCACCGCAGCAATTCAGGATGACCAAGTGGTTCTAGCAGCTGTGGGTGCTGCCACTCACTGCTATGTCATCCATAAGAACCTGTCCTGGGTAAGCGGGGACTGCAGGGCACCACTAGGGGTGGCTGGCTCTCAGAGATCCTTGTATCTGACAAGTCTGATAAAGTAATCTTCATAGCAGACACCCCTGTTGTCTCTAGGAGAATGAGTAGGCCTGGGAATGAAGAAAGTCTTGTCCTCCCTCACCCAACCACTGCTGGGCTCTGCAGAATATGCAGGTGGACTGGCAAGGTGTGGGGAGCAACTTGCTCTATGAATGACAGGGAGCCCTCACTCTCCCAGGGTATCAGTTTGGCACAATTTCACAAGAGCAAAAATTATTTACTAGCATTATAAAACGTTTCACCATCTGCAAAACGGCATGAGTGTTATGGACCAGGCTGCAATGCTATCGTTTAACTTAGTTAAGTTTTCTATGTATAACATTGCATGTCATTATACAACAGGGATATTCAAGAGAGGCTCAATTAAACTTCATTCATGCCAAAAGCAAACTCTGTAGTGGGCGGATCGCTTTGCATTCCACTGCTTTCAGTAGGATGTTGCACAGGCGTCTGTCCAAATAAAAACACCTTTACATCACTGCAGGTTTAGAATGCAACAAATAACACACTGCAAGAATTGAGGTCAGACATTATTCACCATTTGGTAACATTCCATTCAAATGATATTGACTCACGGAACAAGTAACAAATGCAGCGCTTGAAGTAACAAAACCAAAGCTGTACTCCAACAAAGTAAAACAGCACAAATACTCCTGTTCAGGAAAAATATATCATGTATATACACACACCACAAATGCACTGTTTTGTTTTGCAGTATAAATAGATCCGATTAAGCTAACCTAAAACTCATGAACTGCTGACTGACAATCCCAAACAGTTTTCATCCACTAAGGAATACAGAAAGCTTTAAGGCCCAGATGACACTAGCTGGGTATGGCTACAAAACAGTACCAGAAGATTTCACTGGCTGGATATTGAAAATATTTTCTCTGTACATCAAAGTTAATAATATATATACTAAGTTGGTATCACAAAGTCAACTTGGGCTCTGATCACACAAGGAGCAGCACACAGAAAACCCGAGGGGTCTACAAGGAGGCTCAAGTCTACTCTGCCCATGAGGAACACACCGTAACGCTGCAAAACACCTACAGCCCAATGCCAGGGCTTAACAAGGGGGAAGCTTTTTAGCTGCCTATGCAGTTAACAAGTTTGTCTTTTCCATTTTCTTCCTCTTCTGATTTAGCACTACAATTCTGTTAAGGACATCTGTTTATCCCTGAACTCTGTAGTACCATTTTTATACTCATTAGAAGTGTACTAATGGTGTATACTTCTAATGAGTATAAAAATTAGGAGGGGAAGAGATGGAAATTTCTTTTCTGCTAAGAAAATCCTGATTAGGGGTTATTTGCATTTTAGCACTTTAAAACAGATTTTAAGAAAAAAAAAAGTCTTTTTGGAATTAGATTACAGTAAAACAGACAAGTAGCACTTAGTTTGATCTGAAGTGGAACACTCAGGCATTAACCTCTCTCCAACTGCTATCGCCTCCATCTCCTCAATGCCAGGGCTGTGCTGCAGCCGTAACAAACAGCTGTTGCAAAGGCAAAAATCTAGAGGAGGAACAAGGAAAAAAGAAGAAAAAAAAGAGTGAATCACACATTATGTTGTTTTATTTTTTTTCCTATTATAAATGAGTACAGGAAGACAAATTATTCAAAAGTTACCTCCCCTACTCAAAATGCTTAAGGTAAAGATAGGTCTGGGATCCTCTGAAGTTTTCTCGTGAACCTCTGTTATACCCCATGTTATTGCTTTTAACTTGCTTGCTTCAGAAGACATTTTGAAACGGAATACGAAACATGCGTAAGTTACAGTACAAAGTAATCGTGCGTGTACATACATTGTGTATTTCGGTTTGCTTTTATCTAGACTGATCAAACATTAATCTCATGAGTCGTTTTGTTGTTTCCAAGTGAATGCCTTTACCAGCAATCAACTAAGACATCCCTCTGAACAGCAGATCTCTTTTACTTGCAGAAATACAGAAACAGCTTCAGATCTGGCCTCCTTGACCAGATAACCAACTATTAGAACAACTTCCAGAGAAATGAGAAATGCCAGGAAGTTGCTATTGCTCAAGGGCTGAACTGAATAGATTTGAACTGCAGGTCACGCCACAGCAAAGTTGAATATATAATGTCAACCAGAAGGAAGGAATGAGAAACCAAACTGATGAAAAAAATAGTTTCTCACATTGTCCAGTGCTAATGATGGACTCTGTCTCTTAGAACATACAAACCAAACTCAATCATAACAACCTATCCCTTGCCCTCCATATAAGAGTTAATCTGACAACTAAAGTTTTGAATAGATGCTACCTGTAGAACTATCACTCATGTAAAATGAACATGCATATTTTTAATCACAGTATACAAAAATAATTGTAAAAGACAAAATGGTAGCGACCTTTTGCTTTTTTCCATGTAGATCACAGCATTGTTTTAATGAAGTATTTCAAAGGACTATATTTTTTTTTTCCTGCATGTCCTGACTTTTCAACTATATGCTTTGGGAAAAAACACAGACACACTAAAGACAACAGTTATCTGCTTCACCATTTCTCAGCATCTCTTAATTAAAAATACTGAGGCAAGTTACAAAATAGTTTTCTCCTCCCTC
Organism: Pedionomus torquatus; assembly: GCA_013398155.1. Classification (NCBI taxonomy): domain Eukaryota; kingdom Metazoa; phylum Chordata; class Aves; order Charadriiformes; family Pedionomidae; genus Pedionomus; species Pedionomus torquatus. The sequence goes on along the minus strand of VZRU01006493.1, from coordinate 911,289 downwards.
ATCTTGTCAGGGGTTTGAGGGGCTTGAAGAATCAAATTCTCCCTTGGAAAAATAGCATGGAAGGGGCAAAGAGCCTCCTGGAATCCCCAGTAGCCTGTTGTAAGGCAAAATGACTGAAGTGACTGTATATTCACTGGGATCTGAACACACTGAACAAGGACTGAAGAGCTACACTCAAGGATAGAATTTCAGAGACTTGCTTAGTGTAATGCTCTCCCTGAGTTCAGGCACAGCTAACAAGACACTGTATCTGTCCTTGCCCCAATCCCATGCAGGGATTGGGTGTGCTTGAGTATGTTACTAGCAAGTGAGTAACAGCAAGGCACGCTGCTTTTGAAGACTGACAAGCTCACCTCACCCCTTCAGGGACCGGTTTGCCAAAACAAAAGGCCTTTCTTCTTGTAGACAGAATCAAACCTTACATTCATCAGTCTTTATCTTAAGATGAACTGAAGGTATTTACTGTGCAAAATTTATGGTGCATTTAGTTTTAAGGATAACAGATACCCACAGAAGATTTTAGAAACTACTAAGTTTCTAAATATGTATACACATAACATTGGGCTTCTTAATACATACAGATCCCTGAGGTATGCAAGATCCTCTGAATGGTACAAAAGGAAAAAAAAAAAAAAAGCAGTAGTTTCAATTCTTTAAGTTACTTAAGTAACTTAAGTCACTTCCTTTCTGGTGTCCAGCGTCCAGCAGGGAGAAAGCTAGAGCCTGGTCTATTGCCTGACTCAGCTCTGCACACCCACATCACCAGATACAGCGATTTAGTGATGATGCAACTACAGCGAGAAAAATGCACTCCAAGCTTAAGCTATCAATAAAAGTACTCTAATCTTTGCCATAAAAGACAACGTGGGCCCTTACAGATAACTTTTATGCATGATCTAGTAAGTACATATCTGGAGCTTCACAAGGAGCTTTTTTTTTTTCCCC
>VZRU01006493.1:873216-900124 GCA_013398155.1 Pedionomus torquatus | reverse complement strand
GAGCGAGCCCAGAGAAGCTGGTTGAGGGGTCTGGAGCACAAGTGTTAGGAGGAGCGGCTCGTACGGGGGTGTTCATCCTGGAGAAAAGGAGGCTGAGGGGAGACCTCACCGCTCCCTACAGCTGCCTGAAAGGAGGCTGTGGCCAGGTGGGGGTCGCTCACCTCTCCCAAGTAATAACTGACAGGACAAGAGGAAACGGCCTCAAGCTGTGCCAGGGGAGGTTTAGTTCGGATATTCGGAAAAAAAAATCTTCACCAGACGTATTTTCGAGCATTGGAACAGACTGCCCAGAAAAGCGGTGCAATTGCCATCCCTGGAATTATTTAAAAGGCATGTGTAGATGTGGTGCTGAGGGATGAGTTTTTGGCAGTGTTAGATTGATGGTTGGACTTGATCTGAAGGTTCCTTCCAACCTTGACAATTCTATGATTCTGGTTAAAGTTATTGGAAGCTTCAGTATTATGAGGTTGCACCTTCCTCTCTTTCACAGGAAACTACTAGGTCGCCCGTGCAAAACACCAGTAACATTTAATGTGTATCTTCGTTCAGTCTGACTCAACCATGCACAACTACTTAAAAGTAATAGAAAATGTTTGTTTGATGTAAAAGTTTTGAGTAGGTGAGGGTCTGGAAAGGTACACGTTCATCAGACCACTTACAATACATTTTCTCATGCTTCTCTACATGAAGGATGTGGCATCATCACGCATTTTTTTTTCATTTCTTCTTGTGTGGCTTAGGATGGGGTGTCCTGTCACCACAATGACTAAGCACTGTTTCAGCCCTTGTGATCCCACGGGCTGTTTCCGAGTGTTTATCCTCAACGATGGTAGAGATTACATTTAAAGAAGGTTTCATGCACGGGAATGCAGCTTCTCCGGAGGCTGAAAGAGCTAGGGCGTTAACATCGTATTCCTTTATTTTTAGTTTCGTGATGTCTCTCACTTTTCTTTTTATGGTGACAAGAAACACCCTTGCCTGAAATATATGTCATCCCCACCCCAATCCAGGGTCTAGGTGGGGAGCAGCTGGCTCCTGTAAATGCAATGCATCTCTGTTTCCAGCACTCCTCAGACATAAATAGGTTTGAGACACTTCTACAATGAAATAATACATGCTTAGCTCTCAAATCACGGCTGCTCAAGGATTACCTGGTTTGCCCAAACCATGATAAAGGAGGAAGAAGCAACAATTTGTATTCTTTCTTGTGCTCTCTCCTCATCTCTATACCCCTTGTAGCTGGATGCACTCTTAAGAAGTGAGAGATGTGGGATTAAATCCTTGTGAGTCTAAGGAAGGCTCTGAGCCCAGCCTGCCCTCTTTTCTGATAACAATCAGTTATCAAATAAGAAGATGGATACCTGTTATTCCCCCTCTAGACCTATTTTAAAAGTGAACCTTGTGTCCCATCCATTTATCTTCAGGGAAAGGCTCCGGGCTCTGGAGGTTCATGCCTGCAGGTCCTGACTTGGGTGTGTTTTGGAAGGGAATGGGATTCAGGCTTGTGTCTAAGTGATTAGGTGTAGGAGGTTTGTTCTTGGGATTGCATTATGGAGACCATATGCCCAATTAACTTCACAGTCTGGCCCCAAATCTGTTGAGACTGCCCTGCAGAGGGAGAAATCTGAGTGGGTGGAAAGCTGAGTTGATCAGTTTATGATTTGGAACAAGAAACATGATTATCCTTATCTTATATAGAGGAAGTACAAATAACACTTGATCATAAATGTTTCCACTTTTATTATCCAGCCATGCAATTAATCTACCTCAACTCCAGCAGCAGTGGATCTTACTGATGATTACATACCATGTGCAGTCATTTTTTCTTGCTTGTAAATACCATTCCTTTTAACCTGTACATTCCTTTTAACACTGATTTTCTTGAATTTTAGGAGGTTTTCAAAGCAAAGTCTGTTTCTCTGGTAGATGTATGTATATGAAAATAGCCTTAAGGTAGGTTTATGGCAATATCTTTTCCTGAATTCTAATTGTTTAAATGACAGTTGGTTTTAAAATTATTTTTATTGGTAGGATTTGCTTCAGTGCCATTGTGATTCTTCATATACTGTTTGAATCTTTAAAAATCTGGATTCTTTTGGAGAATGATATCAGGATTGCATTTTTAAGTTGCCATGGCAAAAGCACATGCTTGTGTTGGACTGCTTTTTAATAGCATTTTAATATAGATAATTGCATCTGGGCACGTTACAGGGCAAACTAATGATGTTGCTTCAAATCCACCAGAATCAAGAACTAGACAGAAGTGTATTGATTCATTGTACATAGGAAGGTCTGTCTATACAACTGAAAGGACTAAAAATCTGTCTTAAATGATTGTTACGTTAAGTTCAAACTTTTTCCCGTTCATGTTTGTATACTTATGGCAACCTAACATGAAGTTGGCATTGTCAAAGAACTGCAAAAACAGTTGATATCATTTTTAGATCATAAAAATCACTGACTTAAATTCCAAGTACACTGATGTGATATGTGTATATCTTTAATATATATTAGAAATTAAGAGATATGGTTCTGAATGTTTTAATTCTCCCCTTCCCCTAAGTGACCAATCATTAGAAAAATGCATTAAATCGTGAAAATCTATAGTGATCTACTAGCCGTCACCTATAAACTCTAGGGATTAGAAGAGATAAATTAATATTTTGAAAAAACACAGACATCCATCATGCTGGATATGAAAACAACTTATACAGCAATCCTATGGAGGAAGATTCAGACTAGCTATTGTGGTGTATGGCGTGATGCTTTTGCAAGAGCTGAATATTTTGAAGAATACTAGAGTAACAGGTGACAATAGTGTCAGTATAAGAATTCATGGTCCCTAATATCTTCTCCGAGTGTGTTACCATGAGCACCTATGGAAGGAGGTATAACTGCTGATCTCGTGTCTGGTGTTGCAGCTGCACAAGGGTGGTCTGTCAAAATGGCCCAAGGGGTGGAAAGTTTAAAAACAATAAATGACAGTAAACCTATTCTCTGCCCCTGTGGCCCTATTTAATTACAGTCAGATCTGCACAAACAGATCTCCCTAAGACAGAGCAGAGCTCAGCAAGGCTTTTCTGATGGTATCAGGATCTGCTTCTTTCTTCTAGTTACTTTTTTGATCTAGAGGAATTTACTCCCCAAAGCCCTGTGTTTCTTTTAGATTTGCAAAGCTGCTCTTTCTTAAGAAAGAACACAGGCTCTTTTAATCCTATAGTTAGTTTATATATTTCAAAAACAGAAAGCCTGAAGTTCATTATATAAAATGCAGACTGTAGTTTATGAATGAAAAAATTCAACATGCTCCTGGAAATTGCATGCAGGATTCTGATCTCATGCTCGTATAAACTCAGGAGTCATTCCCCTTTAGCCAGTGAAATTAAATAGGCATAAACTGGTTTGCATAAGATGAATGATAAGGAAACCCTGTAGTGTCATTTGTGTAGTGTATTTACTCAGCGGTAACAGGATTTTAGTGTCGTGGTTGGACCAATATCAAATAGTGTGCAAATACCACCACACTGTTGAGGTTTCCTGGGAGGCAGCATGACAGTTTTTGTTTTAACAGGCAGGGCCAGGCTTTTGATTGCACACTGCCCCTTTTTGCATCATCAAACTAAGGGGAAAATAACTGTTGAAATCACTCGCTCGATCCAGTTAAAGCAAGCTTGGCATGCCTGCCAGAAAGAAGAGATGAAGATGGTTTGACCCACCAGTCCCAGGGATGACAGGTTACCAAATCAATCCCCAGAGCAGCTTAAAGCAGTCTCAGAGCTGCTCTGAGAGTGATTTCTGGCTGGTGTTACCCTGCAGTGGTACTCTGGATGTGGCTTCGCCCTGCAGAAGTGTCTTCTGTGCCTAAAGCTGTGAGAGGAAGGTTGTTGACTTTGGCTCCCCATGGCCCCAGGGTGCCTTTTAAAGCCAGGTGTCCTTTTTGCTGGCTGGTTAAGGGAGTTTGAGGGTCCTTTTGTGTCAGTCACCATGCAGTTGGAGAGACTGGCATCGAGACAGAGAGCCTCCTTGGCAGAGCAGGCTGTTGTTACTGAGAACAGAACGAGGTCTCTGACCTGTCCCAATAACTTCATATCTGTGTTCCTAAGGATGCCAACACTTAATTTGTTTGACTTGCTGGCTCTGCAGTTCTCTAGCAGGGTACCGGACTGTGTAACATGCAGTCAATGGGTCAATTCACCTTTCATTTACACCAAGAACTTCCTCTTACACATGCGAAGGTGCAGCAAAAGTAAAAATGCAAAAACTCATCATAGCAGAGAGGAGGATCCTGAACTCACATGATGCAGGAGGCTGGGTGGGTAGGGAGGGATGGGACAGAACAGAGCAAAGCCACCAAGTGGGAAAATGTTGCAAGAAGTTCCTGCGCTGCTCTTGGCATAGCTGAGCCAGCAGGAAAAATGGGGTGCGTGGATCTTCCCTGTCGGGGAACGTGAAAGTCTTGGAAGTGCAGGCTGGAGTGTAACATTCTTGTAGGTGAGGGATGAGTAAGTGGCACTGCTTGTTTAAGACAATTGTACAGGGAAGGCAGTAGATGGACCGCACAGCAGCAATACTTACTGGCTTTTCTGCTCTGTCCCCCTCCTGCTCCATGGAGTAGGAGGGGAACAGCCCACCTGGCTGCAGAGGAACCCAAATTCAGCAGCGCAGGCAGGAGGACCTGCTCTCTAAGTGCTGTCAAGACTGGATGCAGCACAGCATCCTGCTGTGAGTACTGCTGGTAGCAGGGAGCTCTTCTCACTTTGTCATCAGTCAGGGCTCAATGTACTAATCTTTAATGATAATGCGTTGGCCTCCGATCTTATCTCTTGCTGGTCAGGAGAATGTATCTAGTGTTTTGATGAACTATCGGTGCTGACAGGGAGTAATTTTTTTTCCTTCTTTACAGTTTGTTTGCTTTTTGGGGGCTGTTTGCTTTATTGAGCGAATTCCTGGTAAAAATCCAATAGAAGGCAAAGGATGATTAGGCAAAAGACAGTGATGGCTTCATTTTGTGATGAATGAATTCAGGAAGGAGAAGCAGGGAGACAAATTAAAGTACACTTATATACAAATGTTCTGTTATGTTTCGAAATAGCATAGAACCAGTGTTGTAAAAGGAGCGAACTTACAGATTTCTGAGCACTCTGACCTGTAAATTCAGTTGTAAATAAAAGGGATTTATCTTAGTGTTAGAGTATATACACATTAGTCCTTATCTGACGGCTGTTAGTAGGATGGGAAAAAGCTATTTGACTTGAAGTACAAGCATCATTAAGTGAATCATAAGTAGCCTCTGTATATTTGTAGTTAGTTTCAGTTTGCTTACAGTAGCAGGCTGTTACTTTACTGGCATCTGTTGCTACTTGCAGTAAGTACTGGAGTTACAAGGCTGAGAGGGAGCTCTTCAACGACTGCAACACTGGCAGGGCAGACCTGTAATCCTTTTACTATGTTACATCTCAGAACTGTCTTTGACCCCAGTCCCTGAGAATCCTGCGCCTCTGGTGTTTATGAGCTTTCTCGTGGTAGTTCAAGCTGCTCATAAGCCAGTGTAACTGAGCTGCTGCCAAATGAAGTGATACTGATCCCCCAGCTGTGGTTTCCCTCCACCTCCTCCATTGATGCACCTCAATGCATGTGAAAGTGAGGGTACAGAGTGGGTCAGACCAAGGCAAAACTGTTCTTTCTTCTCTTTGACTGATTAGCCAAAGCTGAAATTAAATAATTTTCAGTACTAACAGATCAGTTTAAAAATAAACACAAAACTTAGGAGCCAGATACATTGCTATTTTTTGTCTTCTTTATAGAATGTACAGTACATGGACTTTATTTCTCTTTTAAGATGATATATAGAAAACCATTATTGTGATTTTTCTTTTAGATAGCAATGCTGACGTAGCCTGTAGATGCCTTCACGTGGTTTGAGCTGTGCTTCTGCACCTGTAGACACCATGTGCTGATGTGCCCATATTAAGAGAAAAGTCATATCACCATAGTGATCAGTTTATACTGAAATAATATTGATTTCTTTATTAAATTCAAACTGTTTATAGAGAGGTGTTTGAGTGTTCTTACATACAGGTGATTTTAGGGAAATTAGTATCTGGACTGTATTTTATTGAGTCAAGTTTACAGTGCTTTACATCCTGGCAGACTCCAAAGGTCTCAATAGAGATGAATGGGTCACAGTATATCAGGATTTATCTCATTTTTTTGTAAGCACAAATACATGTTCTATAACCTTGAACTTTAGGTCATGAGCTTGTCTGTCCTCTGCAATGATAAACTTCCATAGGGCACTCAGATGTTTGCAGGAGCTGGGTGTCCCTCACAGAAAACAAGCCCTATTTCTAATGTACAGTTTTCTGATGTCAGATTGAGAAATGTCATCTGCTGATGTGTTTGCATCCTCTGAAAACCAGTCGTGCTACTGATGGCAAGTTCCAAATCGTAGCTGCTCCTAAATCACCAAGTGCTGAAGCAGCATCAGAAGTTAGTATAATATGAGAACAATATCTTTATTTCAAAAGACCATGAGCTTGAGAAAATCTGTGGTTATTCCCACCTGCATAAGTGATTCCCATTCTGAGGAAGAGGCTGAAGGCATCTCTGTTGCAAATGCAATGAACTGACAAGTATTTCTAAACAGAAAATACTTGGTGTGATTTTACTTCTTCAGGCCTATCTCAACTACTTAGTTCCTACTAAATCCAGCCCCAGGTTCTTTCACAATGTTTTGGTAAGTTTAAGCATTTGATCAAGTAGGTTTTGATTCATAGGAAAGCAAACAGGCTTGACTTTTTTTCTCCTCTCTTTCATAAATCCTAAACCAGTTAAACTGCATTCCTTTAGCCTGGTGTCCTTCATGAAGAAATATTACACACCGTACGTATGCAATTTCTGTATAGAAAACAAACTGTGGTTCTACTAGCATCCTTTAACTTACAAATCATTAAGGAATGTGCCATGGTTCGTGCTGTCCTCACACTGAGGCAAAGTACTAAGTTGTGGTTTTGACTATGAAAAATAAACTAAAGACCAAGTATCTCACTTTCCCTTTATGATCTTCAGTGTGACAACCGCAGAATTTGCTCACACAGATAATGTTAATGAATATTTCAATTGTCACAGCTGCTAATTGTTCCCTCTGAGCATTAGTGTCTAACTTTGTGCTTTGTTCCCTGACTTCCACTTCTTCATGCCCCTCTTATGTAGTGAGTGTTTTCATCCTGTACTGTAAGTAACTCCTCACAGTGGACTTGCACACTGGTCTCAGAAATGCTGGATGAGGGGAGGGAAAGGGATGATGAATTAGCTACCAGAAAATTTTGTAGTTCATTAGCAGGCCAGCGATTAAAAAATAAAATCAAATTAACTTAAAACAGCAGCCTCTCTGCACCTTTAAACAAGCTTATCCTTCTACTTTAGATTTAGCATGGGACCTTATGTTCACATACCCTTCTGAGTGTTTACAGTATGCAGCAGTGCATTTGAAAGACTTGCCTCGCCATTTTCTGCCTACCAGTATTTTTGTGGAGCTATTTAAGTAGCTTAAATTTTAATCCACAGGTATTTGGAAGAAGGATGACTCAGTAGTCAAAAAACACAGCTCATTAATTTTACATAATAGCAAAAGAGTAAATAGGTCAGTATTCTCTGCATTATTTTACGGATAGTATAGTCTAATTGCCGTGTAGTTAGTGTTTATGTGGCACTTTGAAGATGTAATTTGTTGTAAAGGACTAATGCTGTCTTCATACACTTCTACATCTAGCTATACTTGGAAATAAATAATTAACCTTGCTTGAAGTCCTTTTGGGTTTCTGGTGCACAGCAAAAGAAATCAGGGTGGGATTCATCTGATTGAATGCCTGTGTGTACTTCTGAGCTACCGGCCCAGACCCCCCACTACAAATAGGAAAGAAATAGCCACCTTTGAGGAACAATTTGTTTCATATATCTGAAAATAGATCATGTCAATCACTTGTGTCTGCTTCTTGACTGCAGAGGATGTTTATGGTGGCTGGGCCTGACATCTACTTTGCAGATAACTAAAATTAGGCAAGAGAAATCCCTGGACCAAACAAGTTCAGTGTTTTCTGTAGTGATTTGGAAGTAAATATAAGGACTGCTTAAAATGAGTCGACAGTCTGGGCTGGTTGGTTGAAGGGGCTGACTTCATGTAAGTTGAAGAAGTTGCGTGTGCCATATACACATGTACTTACTTCCAAACATGTTTGACATGAAAAGCAACATGAAAAAACGTTACACTTTTTTTCTTTGCTCTCCGAGTCTGTGTTTTTCTTTCTTTCAAAGCCTAGCAGGGTAACTTCCTAGAGCAAACCTATCCAGGCTTGAAGCTGTATCAGCCTGCCCTAGCATCCTTCCAGAGACTTCTGAGCTCCTCAGTCTCTTGTGCCGGTCAGGAGTGCAGCTGGGATCTCTAAAGCTGAGTGTCTCATGTGATCACAGTAAGGTAAACACAAAGTAAATATAAGGCCTTCCTTCCTTCTTGGATCTATAGTGGACACAAAACTCCCTCCAGCCTCCCCCCCACCCCCCACCCCCACAACTGATTGTCTTCTGCTGAGAGTCATTCCAGCAGCAGTTGTTCAGGGTATCAGTGGCATCCACATCTACTCATGTTTTGGGTGCCCAATACTGAATGGCACACTTTACGCCAAATCTTAACAACCTTTTTCCTTCCAGGGACATCTCTGCATGTGTCAGACTGGCTTCTCTTGAAAATCTTTATTTCAGGTTTTTCCTAACCATCTTAGCAAAAAAATGAGAATATGTTTCTCAGTGTATGATTTTGTTGTGTTACTGCAAGGGTTCCTAAAGCTCCTTCCCCCAGAATCGGTCTTCCAAATGGACCGATGAAGGTCTGTGCTTCTGAAGGTCTCTCCTCAGCCTTTCTCCAAATCTCTCCTCTACTTTTCAATTTTTTCTGACCAGTACAAGCAGCTGACTCTCATTCCAGCTTTTCTAGTAAGTTTCTGATGCATTGGAATAGGAACTGGCTAATAACCTTTCTCATGCACAGACAAAATTACCCATCTGTAACGACTAAAAGGGGACGAATAATCAGGGACTGATGACAGAATACACATTGTGACATCTCTGTTACAAATCAGATACTTGTGTGTTGGGAGGAACCTTGGCCTGAATCCTCAGAAGTTAATGAGTTGTATGTAATTAGAACAACTGGGGATGATAAGCAAGGATGCTTATCATTATTCCATAACCTTCCCTCCTCTGCTCCCCAAACTCTCATGACTTCTTGGATAGTTTTGGTGTAGAGTTCTGCTATCATTGTTAGTATTATCTTATTTTCTCTTTTATGAGAGTCTTGTGTAGGCATGGCATGTGTGGTCTCTACCATCTGTCACACTCTGTCCTGTGCAGTGCAGTGGTATACATTATTTGCTTAAACTTTAATGGGTCTACTGGTATGCGCCTGCACTGGAAAATGTTCATATCTGAGAAAGCAAGAATGGAAAAAGTATGTCTTTCACAAGGAAAGGCTTTAATTGTCCTTGTTTTTGCAGAAAATGTATTTTTACTTCTTCAGGTCCTGAGAAAGCACTCTCTCTTTTGCATATGTAAACTTGTAGAAAGCTCTGGGGTTCCTGAGCTGTTGAATTACAATTTCTTTCTGGATCTACTGACAACATTTTAGATTTCCTCTGACAAGCTTTAAAGCATTTTCAGACCTAGAAGCTGGCTCACAGTGGGACATAAATTCCTCAGTTCACATGCTAAGCATCCGCCAACTCTGTATTCACATTTTTCTGCAGTTTTGCTTAATCTTCTACTAACTGACTGATCATCATTGTTGCTCCTTCCACCCTCCACATGGTAGAGTGTCCCACGTGCTCAGGGAATGTTGTGGGGCAACTGATATAAAGACTTCTATTATATGAAGTTGGGAAAATTAGCATCTCTTGCTAGACACTTCACTGCTGAGAGATTAATAAGATAACAAAGACTTGAAACATCTGATCAGGGGAAAAAATAAACAGGGGATTCACGACTGAAACTATTTCCAAAAAGATGTTACTTGTATTTGTTGTACTCTTAAGGACTGAACTATGTCTGGACCAGTAAGACCAAAATAGTAATTGGCATCTGGCTACTTTAAAAAAAAACCAAACCAAAATACCTAAGCAAAGACAAATGTAGCTTGTATCTGGGTGGAGAGGGAAGGTATATACCCAAACTGCACTGCATGAGAAGGTCATAGCTCTACAGATGTGCTCATGCTGTACTGCATGATACCAACAAAGAACTACAGCCCCTTTACTGCCCCAACATCTGTAGGTTTGCACTTGATTAGGCACAGCAATTCTGTGGGATTTAAGCACAGGTATAGCACTATGGATGTTAATCATAGAATGGTTAGAGTTGGAAGGGACCTTGAAGATCATCAAGTTTCAACCCCCCTGCCATGGGCAGGGACACCTCCCACTAGAGCAGGTTCCTCAGAGACCCATCCAACCTGGCCTTGAACACTTCCAGAGATGGGGCATCCACAACTTCCCGCAGAATCTAAGGGTCTTAGGGATTCAGAATTCAGAACCGCACGTGATCACACACACTTCCCAGCCATGGCAATTTTTGTGTAGTTAGCGAATGTGCTTTGGTAGGCAGCTATTGCTGTCTGTAAAACAGGGCAACGCAAGTTCCTGGTCCCACCCACTTAATGAAAATGAAGTGAAACTTTTCCTCCCTGTGTTGAAATCTCTGCATGGAGAAACCTTTCCAGGCCAGGAGTGGGTGGAGCCCCGGGTGTACTGCTTGCAGCAGGTAGGCAGAGAATTCTTCTACCATTTGCTGTTCTCCCTTACCACACAAGCATAAAAGCAGCCCAGATTAAGCTATTGCTTTGATCTTGCTCATTCTTACTAACGTTGCGTAGGTTACATGTGACTTTAATAAATAGAAAAGAGAAAGGAATAAAGAAATGGCAATTCATGGCTTTTGTACCTGTGCAAACTTATTAAATCAAGACAACCTAGAGCAATGCTTTCTAAATAGCCATAAATTATAACCATAAGTAACCTCCCTCTGTGACACATTTACTATTTTTATCATTGTACAGAGTGTCAAATTACATCTCTTAATAACCATTTCAGCTAGCTGAAATGCAACTACAATTTAAGACTTTATGTGAAACTAAATTTATTCTTGTGGCTGCAGTCAAGAATGTGGCACTCCATTGCTTTCTAGGTGCTAATTTTATTTTTTAGGGTTACTGAACAGATTAAATGCAGTGAAAGAAGTGGATCTGCTTAATGCCTGTATGATTGTTTGAAATGCTTGAAGAAAATATATTCTGAATGAGATATATTGATTCTGTGATCATTTTTATTAGAATTAGTTTTAAAACCATTGTATCTAATGTTAAGTGTCTGTGTCTTAAGTGCATTTTGGACTGGGGAGAGCAAGAGTTAACACTTGCACTGAGTGAAGTGACAATCTTCAGAATATAAGAGATCATAAAAACCTGGCTCTGTAAGAGCAGGAAGAACACTGAAATATTCCTGCTGTGACAAAGCAAGATCTTAGGCAGCTGTCTTGTGTTCACTGAACATCTACAAACAGATTTATCTGTGAACTGGCGTGGCTGAGCAGGAAGCTTGGTAGAGCTCTAAGGCAGAAAGGCATAGAATATAGAGGAGATGGGAGCAGAGACAGGCTGCAGTGAAAGAATTTAGAAGTATTGCTTGAGTATGTAGATGTAGCCTCAGGAAATCCAAAGCTTAAGTGCAATTGAGACGTGCATGGGAAGCACAACAATCATTGAGAGCAGCCCTGCCAAAGACTGGGGCCAGTCTTTTTTCAGTAGTGCCCAGCAACAGGACAAGAGGAAATGGGCACAAACTTAAACATAAGAAGTTCCATCTAAACTTGAGGAGGAACTGCTTTACTTTGAGGGTGGCAGAGCACTGGAATAGGCTGCCCAAAGAGGTTGTGGAGTCTCCATCTCTAGAGATACACAAATACACTGGTGGTCAGGGCTGCCGTTCAGATGGACCTAGGCAGGCTGGAGGAATGGACCAATAGGAACCTTAGGAAATTCAGCAAGGACAAACACAAAGTTTCCTTTGGGAATGCCGAGCCCTTGTACCAGTACAGTCTAGGGCTGACTGGCTTTACTGAGAAGGCTCTGTCTTGGCAGACAGCACGCTGCCCGTGCATCAGGAGCATACCCTGGAAGCAAAGAAGGCTAGCAGTGTCCTAGGCTGTGCCAGAGGAAGCACAGCCAGGAGCTTGAGGGAAGGGATTGTCCTTCTGCTCAGCACATGCTGGACCACATCTAGACATTCTGCCTGTTTGAGACCCCCAGTACAGGAAGGGCATTGAGAAATTGGAGCCAGGTTCAGCCAAGGGCCTACAATATGGTTGGAGCCAGAGCAATGTGAGAAGGAACTAAGAGAACCTGATTTGTTCAGCTTAGGAAAGTGGTGGCTTCAGGTGGACCTCATAGCAGTCTTCCAGGACTTATGAGGGGGTCTTCAAGAAGACAAAGCCAGGCTTTTCAACAGTGGTCATAGGTGGGTGGACAAGAAACAGCAGGCATAAATTGAAACAAGCAAGGTTCAGACTGCAAATACTGAAAAGAAAAACATGGGAAAAACATAATATTAGGATTGGGTAAAATAGTTCAGGTGCCGAGCTATAACAGATCATAAATCCTGGATAGCCAGACACCATTTCCTGTGCTCCTGGCTACGCCCATTTCATGTAGAAACCGAAGGTACTTTACCCACCACAGTGAATTTTCATTGGCTAGCAGTGAAACCTGTGATATAGCCCCAATTCTTAATTATAACATGAATGTTTTTTTCAGCAAAACATAGCTACAATATTTGAGTTAGTGCAGACTCAAGCTTGTGTCTACATGGCACGGTGCAGAGCTGTATGGTCCTACCTGCCAGGTTTCCTGTGTGGAATAGCCTCTTTTGTTTGGCTTGGCCTGTGAGGTAGGCTTCTCTGCAGAACTTATTAACTAGGACCCAGTGCTTCAGGAAGGGGTTGCATGAGCACCTGATCTCACTTATGCCTGGCTAGGTCAAACATCTGTGCTATGATCCTCTCCTGTCCCTCTTCTGTTAGTTAAGGAACTTCTTCTGTTAGCAAAGGAACAGCTACCCAAGATCTGCTTGTTCCAATTGCTATAGCCTTGCCTAAAGTTACATGAATACATAGTAGGTAAAAGGTTTGTTTTTATTTCTTTTTTTCTGTTTAAGAAAGGTTGAAGCTGGTGTGGTAGGAGAGGTGGAGGAGGGAGGAAACAGGCAGTTCCTGCCTTTCCATTGCAGAAACCCGACACAGGTTACTCAGTCACTTCCCTGAGCCATGAAGCCAGAGATTGTGACAGTCATCCTTCCTAAAAGAGACCAGAGTTTCAATTCAGACATGTATTCAGTGGTGTTCTACATGAAAGTAAATGCCTGATGCAATCTCAGGCAGAGCTTGGTCCTGCAGCACAGTATTGCTTCTCTTCCACTTTATTCCAGGTCTGAGTTTCCTCCTAAAGAACAGGAAAATGGACTGTTTGTGATGATTGTAGCATTAGGAACACCTCTGATTTTGTCAGCCAGTGGTCTCAGTATGGCCAGATGGTTCCAGAACTTGGACCCCCAATCTGGCAAGCATATTTTGTTGCTGTTTTTAGGTCAGAAGTAAAGATGAGGGATGGAGAGGGTATCAGTGTGATTCTGCCTACCCGCATGGATGTTGTTATGCCATTTCTGTAGAACTTGTAAGAGCTGAGCTGGTGTGAGTGAGGCTAACAGCCTTTGGCTTGAACTTCTGAAAGACATTGCTTTTCACAGAGTCACAGAATTGCCAGAGTTGGAAGGGACCTCTAGAGGTCATCTAGTCCACCTACCCTGCTAAAGCCTAGCCAGGGTTGCCTAGAGCACATTACTCAGGACTGCATCAATTCTCTATCATTACCCATTAATGATTCTAAAACCGGAGTGTTTAGCTCAATGAGTTTATTTCTGTAGATCCTAAAAAAAGTGTAGTTCTGCTTAATTTGGGGCAATATCAATTCCCATGAAGGGAACAATTCAGGAAGAGTTATGTTGTGCTAAGTGAACCTGTTTGCCCAAATACTCTCAAAGCATGGGAGTAATCAAAAGAAATGTGGTTCCATCCCTTCATTCACTGGTTTGAATAGTTCCCTGGAGGGTGTGTAGCAACACAGATAATTTACTGCTGGTAGCAACAAGTGCTTTTCTGGAGGAACAAGTAGCAGAGAAACTGGATTACAAGAGTGGTTCTGAGTCACGGAGCCTCCTGGGATGCTGCTGCATTGGTCATTGCTCAGAGATGAGCTTGGAGTCAAACTAACAATAAGCTAAAGGGTTTGGAGGATTTTCCTGCTGAGGGTGAGGTTGAGGCAGTATGACTGTTGTCTAGTTGCCACTGCTGTGCTGTCCACAGCAGCGGAAGGGAGACTTGGAGCTGACTCTCTGTATTGCTAGCTGATGGCATCTCCAGCCCTTCGCATACTGAGAGGAAGATTATGTGCAGCTGTTGCTCAGAGTGACCTGCAGGGCGCATCACTTGCACTGTGCCTAGTGTCTTGCATTCTCCTTAACCTTCAGACATCATTCCTTCATTTTTAGTGTCAATCAGAAAAGAAAATCTATAGACCTTCGTTGCAGGAGCCCTAGGGTTTCTACTGACATCTCCTGCTGTGAGGAAAGGTGAACCGTGACTAAGAGCAGGCTTCAGAAGTAATTCTGAAGGCAAAATAGTTGCTGTGTCTGAAGAAAAGAGCTCCTTCAATATTATCAAAGATAGGAAAATGTGATCCATTATGGGCATACTGACATGAAGATCTGAGTAGCTGGGCAGTGACGGTGAAGCCTTCATGCTTAACTGCTCATCGTTTGTGGAGAGTCCTGCTGACATGCATGACTAAGCTGCTCAGCCACACCTGAATCTGAGTTCTTGGGGGATAAAGCCTATTCTGTAGCTGCTTCCTATGTCACAAAGGTGCAGGTGGTTTTAGTGTTAGACATCAAACTTCATTGGCTACTGAATAAGGCAGTTAACATGAACCTAGAATCACTTCTTAAATGAGCAGTGCACGTTGTTGCAACTGAGGCTACATGTGTCTGAACAGCCTACAACAATGGTGTTGCTTCCCTTGCACTGTTCTCTTTGTGCTAGAGTTTTCTATACTTCCCACAGATTTTTCTGGGGACATCAGAGGCTGGAACTGCTCCATCTATTCTCAGGCTGTCTAAAATCTGTGCAGACTTTCATACAGAAGTGCCATTGCTAAGTTAATTCCTCACACCTCAGACCAGCCTGATAGATGACAGAGGGGGAGCAGAGGTTCCCTACCTAACAGGCAGTGTACTTGCACAGCCAAATTAAGGACGGTAGACAACTTCGAAGTTTGCAGTTGTCCCTGCTTTGCATGGAAGATTCCACCAGGTGATCTCCAGAGATCCCTTCCAACTTAAAATACTCTATCATTCTAACTAAAGCAAGGTATTTTCAAGAGAAACTACAGGTTTGTTCTTCCAGATCTGAATTCACCAGGGAAATGACTGGGACTTCCTTTACAGGTCAAAAATGAGTAAAGATCATACTCTTTCCATCTGTGGACTTTGTGAAGCACATAATTAAGTAATATACCTGTGAGTTTACTATTTCTGGCATTAGTGAAATCATATTCACCTCTCTGTGCTCTGAATTTGCCCCTGAATTACACATAGACATGCCCACCCAAAATTACACACAGAAATGAAATAAGAAATCACAGCTGGCTGGATGCCCCCTTCAGACCTTATGCTGCCTTTATGGTCACTGCCATCTTAACAGTAATTACTCTCAGTGAAGTGAAGGCTGGATTAAGCCCTGTGCTTGGTTGTCTGCTCTCTCTATGGTAGATGATAGGACAAGGGGTAATTGTTTTAAACTAGAAGAGGGGATATTAGGAAGCAGTTCTTTACTGTGAGGGTGGTGAGGCACTGGAACAAGTTGCCCAGAGAAGTTGTGGTTGTGCCATCACTGGAAGTGTTTAATGTCAGGCTGGATGGGGCTTTGAGCAACCTGGTCCAGTGGGAGGTGTCCCTGCCCATGGCGGGGGGGTGGGAACTTGATGAAGGGACTTTAAGGTCCCTTCCAACTCTAACCATTCCATGAACGAGAAGGGGTTGTTGTATGTACAGGAGGTGCCAGGCACATTTTGTGGTGCTTTTATTTCCTCTTCTTGAGGAATTCACAGACAAAGTAGATGGTGACTTGGCACTCAGAGTCATTCCACTCTCCTGTGCTGAGCATTTCCACACAGTCCTCTCGGCCAGCTGGGTCATGAGGCTCTCCTTCCTTCCAGTTACTGTAGTTCTGCAGTGGGCTGTTGTCTGCATACACAAACTGCCCTTCTTTTTCTATGTCATTTAGCCCGATGAAGGCTCGGAAGAGGCCACTGTTGGAGATGTAGTCAGCAAGCAGGGCATTGGTTGTCTCATCTTTAGGCATGGCCAGTGTTCCTCCTCTGTCCCTGCAGTGGATCAAGGCTTCTCTGTAATTCTTCTCTTCTTTCACAATGTAATAAAATTTTTCGTCTGTCTCCCTGATACCTGCTATAACTTTAAAGGGGGGAAAAAAATTACTCAATGACATGTCAACAGATTTTGAAGGTGCTTCTCTTCCAGTATGACAATGAGATGATTTTTACATTAGAATTAATAAAAGGGAGAGAGGAAAAGTATTCCCATCACTGAATTTGTGATGAATGATGAGACCATGATCAGAGACTGATGCTACTAATGGAACTGACAAGCACCTTGCAAACGTTAGGACAAGAACTCTTCAGTCCTGATTGGCATGTGTCTCCTGTGACACCTAAGTTTTACTTCACAGATATGTAGTATAAATCAAATTAAGGCATGCTAAATGGACAAATAGCAATGTCTGACTGAATCACTGTGTTGCTTTCTATGTTTTTGAATACAGATTGTGAAAGGATGCCCTGGGATAGAAATGTGGGGGTATAGATAGCTTTTCAGGCCCTTTCCACCTAGAGAAAAATCAATGTGACTGACTGCTAAAATAAAACATTTTAAATACAGCATGGTATTCAGAGCTGCTGTAGCCACTAAGTGGCATTGACTAAGAACAAAACTGTAGTTGCTCAGCAGCTTTAAAAGGCAAAGTTCTCAACCAACATATATCCTAGTAAATTAATCAGTGCCAAGGCGCATGCCTGGGCAGCTGGAAGCTGATTGTCCCTGCTGATGGATTTCTGGAATAGTCCCGAGCAGAGATTTGGTCTGGGGCAACTAACATGCTCCTGAACCATTCGGGAGTTACCCCAGGCACAGAGTAGGAGTTAGTGGAGGGACGCTCCTGATAATATGGCATTCAATTTTGTAGGCTTTAATATTGTAGATGAGGGCTGTTCTGTGCTGGTTGCCCACAGTGCAAGAGGAGGGTCTCAAACACATTTCATTTACTGATACAGTCCTAGAAGCAGTGGTGGAGCCTTCTCAAAATAGTGCATCCTTGCAGTGGGGGCAGTGTGCACTGTCCACCTGCCCATGCTGCCTGTGAACCTGGCTTCTTCTAACCCCTGTGTTGGTCCCTTGTTAGAGGACAATGGTGCTCACACCAAGGGGAGCACGAGGAGTGCCGTGCCTGCAGCCTTCCTGTGCAGCGGAAAGATCAAGGGGCTCCTATTGCTTTTGCTCTCTCTCTGGAGTGGATTGGCACAAACATTTTCCTTTCATTGCCTGAGCCTGAGCAGACTGACAGTGCAGAGGAGGTGAGCAAGCTGTGCCTTGTGCTTTTCACAATTCTTGATGTTGTGCTGTTGATCATTTCTGTATTGTTTTTGCTTTTATTCATCTGCGGCTTATAGCCTTACAGGTGTTAAGACTTTTCTGGGTGACCCTCTCTCTGAGTTATCTATGGATGCTGCCACAGAGCAGCCGATGGTAGAAGAATAGCAACGATAAATGTTATAGGAGCCAAATAGATCACATCAAATGTATAATGATTCTTACCGTTCTTGAGAAACTTGATGGATGTGTTAAGTCGAGCAACATTGATAGTCATTTGTCCAACAACTCTGCGGTATCTTCCACAGTCACAGACCGTGCCTGATGCAAAGCAAAGGACAGAGGATGTATCTGTTTAGAAGCATTTGTGTGTGTGTGTGTCTGCAGGGCTGGCTGTAGCCCGCTTGCAAACCTTTTGAAGACTTGGTCTCCACTGTGGAGAGCCAGTCTCACCCTGCCCCACAGGCCATACTTCTGTTGATCAAAGCACTTAATATTTTGGCTCTGTACGCTCCCTTGCTAACTGGTTTAAAGGTCCCTACTTTAAAAAATGTTTGATTCATTGATTCCATCATTGATTCCATCTAGCTGCAGAGCTGTGGCTTGTGATGGTGATCCCGACAGCATTACATCTGGATGCCAAAGGTCTACCCTTGTATCTGTAAACAGGACTTGTTCCCTGGCCTTTTCAGAGGAACAAGAGACTCCATGAAATGGGAAACTGCTCTTTTCTCAGTGAAGGTGTTTTGTGAGTATGCACAGTGATGCGACTGGCAAAACTTTGGGAGAGGGACTGTATTAGTGAACTACTGTATGCACTGTAATGCAGCAGTAGTTGATATCAACAGAAATAATTGATGGATTTCAAGCACTGAAGTCTCAGTTTTGTTGGTAAACTATAATTCGGCTTGGTATGGGGTTTTGTTGTTCCTCTGTTGTTCTTGGGAAGAAAATTTGTTGCTGATGGTTTCCTGTTAAGAACTTAACTGGCATCGCGTATGAAGTCTCTGAAAAATAAACACAGCTGTACATTCAAGGTGGGAAAACATTCAAGGTTATATAGGACTGAGAAGAACTTTCTGGGTCATCAGATTAAATTCTTCTGTAAGCAAATGCATTGTATTCATTTGACAACAGATTATGCTCTGTCTGCAGCTACTTATTTTTATTTCCCCATGCTCCTTTTAGGAAACTCTTAGAGTTTCATAATATTTCCTAATCATTGCTTTGGTTTTGAGAAACTTTATTCTAATTTCCATTATAAATGTACTGCTGTCCTATCTATGTGTTAGTTTTTATGGTATCAAACATTGCCCATTAATTTGGGTAACTCTTGTCTGTATTTTCTGTATGTTGGTATATTCATAGGCATCAGTCATGTCCCTACCCAAGCCTTCACTTCACTAAAGAAAACATTTTCAGTCTCTTCTTGTTTGTTTCATCTATTCTCAAATTTGTCCATGGACCTCAAAATTTTGTGAGACTCCAGACAAACCAATCCTGAAGTCGAAGACCCAGCAAACTTGACCATTCTGCAGAGAAGGATGCATAGCATACCTGCTTTTCCCTTTTTTCCAGAAACCCCTGGTAAGCCTTTGGCTCCTTTGTCACCTGAATAAAAAGGAAAATAGAAGCTCAGATCTCAGACAGTACACATGTCAGGGGAGCATATCTGAAAAACCTGTTTAATAATATATTAACGGTGTGCCTCTGTATTGTACTGGCAGATGTGCCAAGTCAAACAAACTCTGATTAATTCTGGTTTATGAAAATAAGGAGATCCCTTTAATAGCTAACTTGCTGATAACACAGGCATCTTGTGTGCTGCTGGTTCCTGGTACTGCTTGCTTTAAATATAAACTGCACAATAATCCTGAGAGGCTGGAAGCACTCAAGAAATCTGCGGGAGGTGAGACCTGTGTTTTCTCAGTGCATTGCAGGACAGAGCCCTTTCCTGGGCTCAGTAGCTCCGTGGAGGGATGAGGTGCCAAGTGAGGCTGATGTGCACTAAGGCACTGAATTCACATGTGCAACAGGTCCTGTGTGCGGGCAGCACTGAGCACCTGCACAAAATGAGGTCAGTAAGGAGCAGCATTTCATTTCAGAACCTGTTCACAGAAATGTGAATTACTGTCATCCAACTGCTTTCTCCTTCTTCTATAAATTGTAAAAAATGAAAGCTATACTTCTCCAGATGTTGTGCTACTATGTAAGTGAAGATGACCAGCCTTTTAAAAAATCTCAGTTGTAATTTGGATCAGGAACAGCTGGACTTTATCTGAAATTCATGTTGGCTCTTTATGAATTAAAACCTTCAGAGATCAAAAACTGCTAATACTTGCTTAGCCTTTTTTGATGGCCATGCTTTGATGTGATTTTTTCCTTTATATGGTTGTGGTTTTTTAAAAGAAAATAGGAGTTGGCTGTCATTATAATTAGCTCTGTTTTACACTCTACAGACTTATAAGCTGAAATTTCAGTGTTGCTTCATTAAGAACTTGAATTTTTAATGGTAGATTTAAACAGCAACTTAGTGACCTTTGCTTCTGCAAATATAGAAAGGAAATGACAAAAACAAGAAGGGGATGATAAATCGTACATTCAGGTTGAGATATTGATTTAAGGGCTCAGAGCATTGGTTTACTACAGATAAAGATAACCAGTTTGTGGGATACTTAAATTCTAGTCTCCTTTGGTGGTTGAAGACGTCTTAGGAGATAAATATCTGTGTTTGCAGTTGCTTAGGTACTTCTGAAAATTAGTCCCTCAGACCAAATTCTTTTGTTCTTCTCTGATACTGAGTCTGGCTAGGGGCCATCAAAGCTTTATTAAAAACATTGGCTTGAGAAGCTGCCAGGGTAGCCACATGCCTAGGTTAATGCACTGGTTAGAGACCACAGAGTTCCCCTGGGGACAGTGGAGTCCCTGCTCGGCTTTCAAGGCAGGTCTCCTTGTGGCAGAAGTAATGTTTCTTCTTAAGTAGCCCTTTAGGAATACGGGAAAGGAATGTCTGAGCCTCTTCTCAGGCCACCAGAGCATAATTTCATGACATTATTGTCCAGGTAGATTTGGAGTCTATCTTGACTTGCCAAGAGTATTTGTTCCTCATTATGCAAGTGCTTTCTTAAAACTCCTAAAGTCCTTTCCTTACCTAGCTGTTCTGTGCGGTTTCTGCTCACATCTCCCACAGCAGTACAGGTGACAAGGTGTGACATCCTGAGCAGCAGCAGAATATTGACTTAGGCCTTCATCATCCAAAGCAGAGGCACAAATTTGGCTTTCTGTGTTAGAGTGTTCAGAGAACTTACTTCACAAGGGCCATATTTCTCCCTACCTCTTTTACCATCAAATATGATTGATTTCTTAATTCGTAAAGCAAATTATTTTAGCCAAATAAGTATATTGCACATGGGAAATAGAACAAGAATATCTCAGTTAACTCTCATCACCTATCTTTATGCATAACTTTACTTGGGGAGCATTGGTCACAGCTGTTATTTGATATTACTCCATACCTGGAACTCTCACAAAACACATATTTACCTTGAGGGAAAAAACAAGAAAATTCCCAGACCAGAGCTTACCTTTTCCACCAATAGGACCAATTTTCCCAAGCATTCCCTGGTCACCAATATCCCCCACTGGTCCTTTGTTTCCTGAGAGAAGAAATAAGAGGATAAAAGTGTGAATGGTTTCTGTCATTTCTCTTCCAAGGCACTGTTTAGGTCTCTAATGCTGCTATTTTTCCTGAGCGTGGCCAGTCCATGTTTGTGGCAAAGCCAAAATGAGTGGAACCCTGAGGATGGCTGCAGGACAGCACAGATCTCTGCTACTGTAAGATACAACCGTGGGACATGGCAAGGCACCTTAGTAGAACTGCCTGTTCAAATGCCCAGAAATGTCATGATTTTTACAGAAAATGCAAACTAAAACTGTTAGTGAGTATTCAAATACTGATTTTACTTCACAGCCAAACTAGGCTGACAGCAGGTTTTATTTGGGCTGTTTTTTTTCCTTCACCCCAGACAAAAGCCTTTCCTTCTTCCTTGAGGTAAAGTCCTTGTGGCTTTGCTGGAAATTCTTCTCAAAGCAGGACTGCAAATAGGGAGCTACTATTTTTGCTGTATGTGCTTTCCCAGTCCTCTGAGCACCAAAATAATGGATGTCTTTTTAAATTGATTAATAGTTTGAGTTCTGGAATAGCTGGCTAATGATGACAGCCCGATTTAGGGAGTCTCAGTGTGCATACTCAATTTAACATTATTACAGTGCTTCGTAAGTGATTGGTTACATGATTCCCTTTTATCTTATCTTTATAAAGTAAGAGAAAAAAATCCTATGAATTCACTTAAATATGGGAAAGTTGGGGGTTTTTTTATTATAATAACAGTGATTTTAAAGTTTCTATACAAGTAAAAACTTTCCTGATTGGTCTTACTGTCAAGAAAGAAAGACCGTGGATATGCATTATTTTTACATTCTAATGCCAATTTAAGTTTTTGAGTTACAGTATGGAAACAAGGCTAACACCATCACACGTGGTGCCTCTGAATGCTCTGCCCTGCTTGCTGTGTGGATATGGGATATATTTAATAGGGTTGAGTTCTGACACCTGCGGCTCCTTGTTCTCAGCTCAGGTGCTGTTTGATCAGAGGAACTTTGTTTCTCAGTGTATGCCTCCATTTGCTTTTCTGTAGAATAGGGACAACTGAGACACAACTTTGTTGAGCGTCCTAATTTATCACTAGGAAGTAACTCTCAAAATTCAGTTTCAAATAAAGGATCATTTCAGTAAGAGAACAGTAAATTTGTGATTACACATACGATCTGGGTAGTGATTATACATATGGTGTGAGCCTTTTGGACCTCGCTTATGACAGCCACTTAGGAGAGCAGTAATAAATGTTTATTACATGACTCTACTGGTTTATTACATTACTCTATTGCTATATATAGCTGTCTTAAGTATTGGTAGAAGTTTCACCAAGTTCTCTGAGTATTGTTAGGTTCACTGATTAATGTTTGACAGGATTGTGAAATCTACTGATGCAACAGGAATGAAAAGCATTAAACATCAATGATCATATGCACCATTGTGGTGATGTATAACCATATTCATATACCAGTAACAGCCAACAAACTGCCATAAATACCTTTTGGTCCTTTTGGTCCAACCTTCCCTTGTTTGCCCACTTCTCCTCTATCTCCTTTTTCACCTCCATCCCCTTCCAGAAGACAGAAAATAAAGCATTGTGATACATTTCTCTCAGTGCAGTAAGTACAACTATACATCCTCAGAAAGTAAAGCTCCCAGTTTTTTTTCCTACTCATTTCTTTTTGTTTCATGTTGAAGACACAGTAACTATGGGATAAATTTCTAGAGAGAAGCTGAATAATCTGACCATCATTAGGAAAAGCTAAAACCTTTCCCTTACAGAGAGGCTGTTCCAACATAAGAGTTATACAACACCAACTTCTATGCCTGCTCTTTAAGCCCTATTAGCCATAAAGCAGATAAATAAGCCAGTCTTCCTCTGTTGGGAAACCTGTACACACATGGGAGAACTGCCAGGGGAGGCAATAGGAATTTATTAATTGTTCCTAAAGACTCTGTTCATGGTGACTCTGTGTTCAAGGTATGCAGATGCTTTTGGAATGGCAGGAATGTAAATATGTTGAAACAGATCTTAACGTAGACCTTAGCACGTAGTATGGGAGAAATCTTGCCTTCAGTTTTTGGCAGGTGACATTTATATGTTGATATAACAAAAGCTTTTTGCAATTACAACAGTGCTTTATTTTGAAGATGTAAAACACAGATTATCTGTAGGAGGTAAATTAATTGCATTTGTTACAAAAGTGCAGAGATTTCTCCAAATGAGAGCAAGACCCTATTACACAGGTTCCTGTATAGTACTGTATAAGTATATAAGTACTTTTACTTATAAGAGACGGTAAGAGGCAGTCATTGAGTAAAGGAACAAGACAGGTATTAATAAGAAAGAAACATTATCTCCTTCCTTAAGTAACATGTCATTTCACTTGACATTATGCAGGAAATTTGAGACACAACTAGATTTGATTTTCTGGTCTTGTAATTCTTAGGTTTGAGTCAAATCCCAAAACCATCTTTCCTCTTTTTTTTTTTGTTTTGTTAGACACACGCTGGGGGGGTGACAGCCCCTGAAGTAAATGACCAGCACCGAATACAGGCAACCTTGCAAAGTCTCTCACCCTGCTCCCTACCCTTGGTTGTAATAAGCCTTGCTGTGCAGTGGGAAGCAGTGCTGCAATCTCTTGGCCAAGCCAGGATCTCACATGTGAGAGTTGTGTCTGTCTGCGGGCCAGAAAAGGAGAAGAGACTGCAGTACAGCATATGGAGACCCAAGGGAGGAAAGTCTGTATGAATGTCAGCAAAAGATAAGCGAGGACAGAACAGCAGCATTACATGACAAGACCGAATAACCTGTCTCACTGAGGATGGTGCCTCCAGCCCTGGCAGAAGGTCAGGGAAGTGCTGCTGAGGGAGACTATGACCCATGCAGCCACTTCCAGCTTCTCATGGGTGGTGGTTTATGGGCTTGTCTGGATCCAGACCACTCATGAACAGCTTATTATTGTGCCTTTTAAATACTTTTGGGGGTTTGGCCCCTATGGTATCCTGCCGCAAAAAGGTCAATGGTGTGCCAAGGGAGAAAGTAGCTTCCCAGGTGTCCTGGTTTGAGGGCCCAAACCACCACACCATGGTCATTTTCAGACTGATTGTTTCATTGTATCTCATTCTTTTCTGAAAAATACTGTCTTTTCTGAAAAATACTGCCCACTCAGTCCTGATTTACCTTCTTAAACTTCTGTAGCCACAGGTAGCATATCGTGGGCTGTTCTGTGGGGTGATGACAGCTGAGAAGTGGTGCATATGACTTACAGGATATAAAATGTAGTATTAGCTGTTTGACTCCATTCCATGTCAGTTATGGGGACTGAGCTGAGTCTGTCCCTGTGTGCCAGAACAACCTTCAATGTTAGGACTCTCATGTGGAGGACAGACCTATGGCATCAGTCAGGATGCCCCTTGATGGTGATGGTCAGTGGTCCACGCTGAAGAGATAAAGGGCTGAACTTCAGTCTGTGTTAGAGGGAGGAAGCATTTGCTAGAGGGATGGTCAAAGAGGAAACAACATGGGATGTGTGTGCTGGCTTGGGCGCTTTGTTTTTAACATCAGCTGCTACATGACAAAGGAAGAAGGGAAAAGGCTACAAGCAGTCAACAATACAAGTTTTAAACACTGCTATTTTTTCTGGGTCTTCAAAGTCCTGGAAAAGTCAGTATATATTTCCAAAAGCCAAACTCCTTAAATATGCAGCTGTGAAGCTGTGGGTCTGAGCTTGGAGCCGATGGAAGGATGCCTGCTTGTACTGGGTTCTTGTCTTCAGATCATTGAACAGCAGAGCCAGAGAATGTACGGTTTAACTTTGCTGTTGACCTCAGTGCTAACAACATTTACAACTGAGAAACCAAGAAATTGTCCTTTCCAAACCTATCTATGAAACCCTTGAGAAAAGTGTAAAAGTCACTTCTCAATACTTCAGAAATTCAGAAAATATTCCCAGAGGCTGACAAAGGGCTTGTGAAATGAAATTCCAGGAGGAGATTAAGGGCTGAGCTGATCACGGTCTGAAAACCCATACAGGGGTAGAAATGTGTGGTAATAAAAAGGAAGCAGGGTGTGATTCAAAAGCTTGAAAAGCTGGATGAGTCCTGACTAGAAATGCAACATGCGGATATTAAATGTACTGTGCTTTCCAGCAGGGGAGGGAGATGTAGGAGGCTTTTCATGTCCAGCCTTTCCCAGTGCAATGAATTCCTTCGTGTAAGATAACGCTGTAACTCTGGGTCTGGTGCAGAAATTGCTGAGGGAGCTTCTTTGGCCCATGTCATGCAGGAGATCCAGCCAAATTCCTGCTGACCTTCCAATCCATGGCTTGTCACCCAGTAGCTCTCATCACCTCTCTCATGCTAGCTAATTACATTCTTTGTGGCTGGAGGTCTGCTCTTTTGGGTTAAAGGCTCTAGAGAGACCGTTGTTTGCTGCAGAAGGAAGACCTCCTTCTGCAGCAAAAAGCAAGAAAGATGCTTTGTTGTTTTTGGTTTTTTTTTTTGGGGGGGGGGGGGTAAGAAACATTTATTAGCTAATCTTAGATAACCAAAGATAGATATAACTTAGACAACCAAGAATAGATAGCCAAGGAAAGAAAGTCAATACATAAGTGGAGAAGCTGTGATTACTTTTCAATGGTGTTTTCTTCCAGTCTCAGTTTGAACATTTTGAGCCACTGAAAGCTGCAGTGGCTTTTTCTCAGAGACTTTGGAGCAAGCTTTTCACAGACAGAGCTGCTGGAGATGAAGGTAGGGGTTATGTTATATAGGCCACCAAACTAGGAGCTGACAGATAAACAGGTAGAAGATGTGGGAAAATTTGTTCTGGAGCTTTTGAGAGACTAGGGAGTGCTTTGACTGTTACTGCTAACACCTCATGTAGTTCCAATTTTTGCTCAAGCCCTCTAAAAGCCTAGGGAAGAGGGAAGTAAGACCTATCACCTGTTTCATCTTGGCATAAAACAACCTACCGCACTCTGCCTTAGTTTCCCTACGTAGGAAAATGGGAAGAATAATAATTTGCCCAACTGTAAGAGAGGAAAATCCTGCTTTTCTTCCTATATCGCAGCTGAGAACAGGTAGAAGGGTAGAAGCAAGTGGTTTTAATTAGGGATACCATCTCATTGTTAATTTAAGACTGGATTAATATAGTGGTGTAATTATAAAAGAATTGTGTCCACATTTAGCTGTTGTGTGTGGTGATCTCAATTTGTCAAGAAACGTGAACTCTTGGGTTATGCTCCCCCCTTGTGGTCTCGTTATGATTTACAACAAAGTAGGAGCGATTTTAAGAGCTGGGTTGACTGTTTTGAGTAGGTAGGGTTTGAGTTGGCTTCGTTTCTAATTTATAATAACTATCTCTCCCTTTCCTCTGGGATTTCACGGGGACAGGACATCCTACTGTTTTAGCCACTTTTATTTTAGTAGTCTGCCCCCC
>VZRU01006493.1:711828-873176 GCA_013398155.1 Pedionomus torquatus | reverse complement strand
CCCCAAAATATCAACAATCTAAATCCTGCCAGTACTCTGGACTGGGTTTTTTAATTTTGTACTACTGTGCTTTGTGCAAGATGAGTTTTCTTACAGAAAAAAAAACCACCTTCCTGACCTCATGTGCTTGCAGTCTATACCTCTCCTTTGTGCTGCCTTACAGTTGGGGCAGTGTCAGGTTAAGTTTTAACCCGAGTAGCAGATTGTCACCTTAAAACTGTGATTGCAAGGATATCAAATAATGTACTGCACTGGCATTTAAAGCATGGGCTAAGCACGTGGAGCCAGTAGCTGAAGCAAGACCATTTCTCAACCTTGTTACTATTCCCTCAAGCTGATTCACTTCTTCTGTGTCACAGATTTAAAATACTAGACTAATAAAATTAACACATAGGACAATAAATTCCTAGATTCTTCCAACTTGGGACTGTGCAAGACAGAAGGAAAGCAGAAGCCATATGCAGTAATGACTTTTGCAGCCATTAGAAAATTTTAATTGTAATTGAGAGGAAACCCTAGTCCTTCTTTCTCTTATAAACAAGCTGAGGAAAATGAGGAAGGTCTAATAATCAGCAGGATTTTTAGGCAGTTGAAAGGGGCTGTGCCTTTATAGGAGTTTCACGAAACAACACAATGTTGAGAAGTTACATTTGGTAAGAATTTAATTGGTATGAATTTAATTAATAAGAATTTACTGACCTTCAAGTGACTTCGATTTCCCTGCTGAATCTGTTGTAGGTAATTTATCTAGTTTGTATTCAAGAATGGAGGAAGTTTTCAGGTTAAATTGTTTGCATATGTTCCAAGTCTTGTGATCAAGGGCTGACCCTGGTTCTTGGAGAATCATGGTGTAATTTGAGGGGATTATGGAGTTCACATGTGCCTACAGAGACAGCTCTGCATCAGGGTGAGAGTATGTTTGCAGGCTGCCTAACGGCTAAAGCTAGGAGGTGATACCTAGCTGGGCTTATGCCTGTGTTTCTCTGTTATCATGCAGCCTTTTCAGTTGTCATTCTGCTGAGGGACACCCTGGGTCCGTGCTGGGTGTTACTGAGACACTTTGCCAGGTCTGATGGCAAGCCATGGCCTCAGGTCAGCTCCAGTTTCTGCCTCCTGACCAAAAAATACCACAGAAATGTTAATGTTCTTGCAGCCTCTCTACTGTAGGTGTATCTTCCTCCGCACTCTAGGGCATACCCACCCTTTCAAATGGCAGAAACCCCACTTATGCTGGGCTACAGCACAGTTCTCCTACATGTGATACTCTGAATTGAAAAAAAACCCACCACTGATCAGAAAGTCCTTTAGAAGCCCTGGGGGCATGACTAGTTTGCTGTGATGGAGGGAAGGATGGTTAATCTTGATTAGTATGCACTAATTTGCACTGCTTGCTTTGGATGCATTTAAAATTCCTAGGCATTGTCACTGTCCCACCACAGAGGCTTTGTACAGAATCTGTTATATGGTTTTTCCTTATGATCATGGATGACAGTCCTCCTGAGCTCCATGTTTCATGGCTGTAGTTCTACCTGAGGTGGTTTAGGGACGCTACGCATCTCCACAGAGAGTCTGAAGAGTGCAGGTGATTCTGCCTGTGCTGGGTTTTAAACTAAATGGATAAGGATGTGTACTAGTTCTGTAGCTTTGAGCATCCTCCAGGAGCAACTGTGGATGCCTTGCCTTTCTGGAAGAGCTCTGCAGATAACCACAGGATTAGCTCTGCAGCCTGTGGACACTGCGTGACCCTGAGCACAGTGAACCTTTGCAGCACTTGCACACGCACAGTCTCTATTGAGAGGTCTTGTCACCAGAGGGAGTTGCAGACTCCCAAGACATAAGCAAATACAGCTCAGTTTGTCTTTCCAGTGTATGAGCACGTCACAGCTACGTCAATGGAAAGCCTCAAAATTTCCTCTAATTTCACTTTCAGTGTCTTTTAGGTAGTTAGCAATTTCCCGTAGCAGTGGGGATTCTTGCTTTCAAGCTATGTATCACTTTATGTATCACTACCTTTCACTTTCAAGTGAGGAGAGGATTTCTTGACATCTGCCTGCCTGACATGATGTCCTCTTCCCTGTCCTTCCTCCTCCCTTCAACCCCCAACACTGGCCTGCACCCCTCCCTCCCCTTTGCCT
This sequence comes from Pedionomus torquatus, assembly GCA_013398155.1. Taxonomy (NCBI): domain Eukaryota; kingdom Metazoa; phylum Chordata; class Aves; order Charadriiformes; family Pedionomidae; genus Pedionomus; species Pedionomus torquatus. The sequence continues at coordinate 871,041 of VZRU01006493.1, read as the reverse complement.
GGTGCTGAGCACTCTTCCCACCCTATGTGGAAGGAATTCAACTCACTGAACAGAGGAATATCAGTAAGGCAAATACATTTTTAGTGAGTGAGCTGAATCAGCTCGGGGAAAAATCTGGTGAGTAAATGGCTGAGCCAGCACAAGGTGAAGGCAGGACCAATGGTGAGGTGGCCAAAACCCCTCCCAGATTGGTGCAGCCATAGTGTGCAACTGCATCCATAGCCACACTCCAGGTGTCCTGCAGGAAAACGTAGGGCTCCACAGATTCCACCATAAGAAAAAAAGCATTTTGTTCACAAGTTCTTGGACATGTTGTCCATTGACTTCAGTAAAAACACCCTCTTCTGTTGCGTTACATGAGCCAGTCCCAAGCCTTTAGTAGGCTCAGTGAAGCTCTGTTGACTTGTATCACTTGAAAGTTTGGGCCTTTCTGTGTGACTGGGACATACATTATTTCCTTAATAACACAGAAATAATTTAAATTAATTCAAATTGTTCCTGATTCTTTTTTTCACATCATCTGCCCAATTTAATTTTCCCAGCCTGTTCTCCTGCCATTCTGACATGATCTCAGAGACCCATGGATTACAGTGGCTTCAGTGAGGAATCAGATAGAAATTGGTAAGAAATACAGACCCAGCATCTTTTGAATTTATGTATTTAAGGCACCACATACATGCTTTGTAACTCAGAATGATAAACTAAAGAAACAACGTATACAAAAATGAGGAAATCTAAAAGATATGAAAAATAGAATTATGTGTTAAATTAAAGGGCTCTTCAGATCAAATGTGAGGCGCTAAGAGGGAAGTTTAGTTATAGGTTTGAATAACCTATAGGATGGGGTAAGGCATTTTATATTTTAAGAAGGAAATGTGGATAGTAGCATATCTGGTTTCTGAGCGAGTTTGAGATTTTCCAAGAGTGGAATTGCGTAAGTGCAATTAAAGCTGAGAGATGGACAGCCATACTGGAGACCACAGTAAATGCTATTTTGAGGCGCCAGCCAATGTCACGGAGTTTATAAACGTCATTTGTCAGAAATAATAATAAGGAAACATTTCACATCTAAATTGGTATGGGAAACTCCCAGCATTCTTCAGATTTCGTCTCATACCAGTTTCTCAACCTGGATCTGATTCAAGACATTTGAAATTCTTGTGTCTGGATTTCAAAGGAACTGAGCTGGGACTGATAACAAGATCTAGAGCCCAGACTCCTGAAGCACTGATGTCCCAGGAATCCACATGAAATCAGGTGTAGCCTTGCTCCATGCTTCTGCAGAGCCAGCCCCTGCCCCGGTTGTCTTCTCCCTCTGCTCATGCTTTTAATGGGAGTTTGGGAGTGAAAGTTTTGGGCCCTCTGCTAATTTCTACCCTCATGTTGTTGTTTATTGATTTACTCAGACCAGGTCAAATCCCATCTCATCTATGACAATAGCCCACTTAAAACTTCCTCTGCAGTTAGACGAAACTGAGCTTGCAGACTGCAGGTGAGAGCAGGCTGGAAGAAAGGACAGAGCTGGGGCACCGGGTGAAGGAGGAGCCCAAGGGAGCAGAAGCTAGTACTCCTGATGCTGCCAGAGCACGGTCCAGCAACTGGTGCTTTTGCTCACACCACAGTAGCTGCTACCTCCCCACAGACCTAGGTCCTCTCTCAGCAACAGCCAGCCAGCTTCCAGGCTTGGAAGAGTGGAAAGGAAGCAACAGGGCCATGACTGCTTTTGCTAGGCTGAGCGCTTGGCTGCCCTGGATATGTGTTGTTTTCTTTATGCTTCATCTGGTTCTCTTTGGACCCAAGAAGTTGATGGAGTGGATGGATTGGCCTTTATTGCTTGTCCTCATTACTCAGTTGTGGTTCAGAGTTACTTAATGTAAGTTTTGAGAGGTCCTACACCAAAGCACTCTAGCAAAGACCAAGCTGTTACTAAACATCTCACATGAAACACCAAAAATCACTAGTTAGAGATGCTGAAAATCTGTTTTGTTCCAAAGCATAGATTTGTTTCCCTTTTTGGTTTCCTAGGGTATTTCAATAAGGATCCTAGAAAATACCTCACACATTTCTATTTTTAACTGCTATATAAGACAGCTTGTGGTGTACCTCAAAAGCTTTTTCAGAAGACAGAAGACAGCCAAGCAGACTTCAACTTTCATTTGCTTGCTCTAGCAATGAAAAAGCAGCAGATAGATGGAGGTGATGGCAAAGCACCTGGTTTGCATCAGGCAGAACCACCAGAGGTCAGACTTAAACTCCTGTTCATTTCTAAATGCTGAGCAGTTTAATTCAGACTGATTTCTGTCATTACAACAGACAGTGCAAAAGGCTTACAGGACATTTACTGCATTCCTTCTGTTCCTGGGAGACTGCATCCTTCCAGAGTATTTTCTAGCTGTATGTGTTACACACAAAGGCCCTTGGGTTTGCTTTTTGGGAGCTGGTGGAACTGTCACAACCAGTTTGAAGATTTTCCTGATAATCAGCCTGGAATTACCCTTTCTTTTCATCTCATCACTCATACCATACTTCTTTTGTGATATCTCGGGTATGAGCATAACAAAGAGTGTATTTTTCAAGGGGAGGAATTCGGCTGGCACAAATTAATTTGGAGAAGTTACATGTGGCTTGTACAAGAAGCGGCCGATTTTCACAACACTAATGAACCCTTTTTGAACAGGTGAGTTTCAGGGTAAGCATGCAGAGAGGTTGGGTGCTTGCTCCTGTAGCAACTTTTAATGCCTAGATGCTTAAGTGAGTAATGCAACCTCCAACAGTGTAAGAAATGAAGGGTTATAAGTTCTGAGCCTCTCCAAGCAACTCCACTTCTCCGTCAACTCTCTCCTCTCCATTGCACTGTGTGATGGGAACAGGAGTATTGCTGCTGCGTAGCACTGGTGACCATCCCATTTGTTGCCCACAGACTGGATTTAGCCTGCGGGACAATTTGGGCCTTGCACTGGGATAAGTGAGGTGGGATGAGGAGGGCCATCTCAATGATCAGGGGGCTGGAGCACCTCTGCTACGAGGACAGGCTGAGGGAGCTGGGGTTGTTCAGCCTGGAGAAGAGGAGGCTCCAACAAGACCTAATTGCAGTCTTTCAGTACCTGAAGGGGTCCTGGAGGAAGGCTGGGGAGAGTCTGTTTACAAAGACCTGCAGTGATAGGACAAGGGGCAATGGCTTTAAGTTGGAGAAAAGCAGATTTAGATTGGATATTCGAAACAAGTTCTTTACTATGAGGGTGGTGGAACACTGGAACAAGTTCCCCAGGGAGGTGGTTGAGGCCCCTTCCCTGGAGATATTCAAGGTGAGGCTCGACAAGGCCCTGGGCAACCTGGTCTACTTGGGGGTGTCCCTGTGATTCAGGGAGGTTGGACTAGATGACCTTTGGAGGTCCCTTCCAGCCTGGATGATTCTATGATTCTATGATGGTGTAGGAAGTCTTACAGCTATTGAATACCTTTTAGTTCCTTGCACTTCTAGGTGCTTTGGCCCATTAGATGCTCCCATATTCATGTGGAAGGAGGAATTTGCCATAAGAGGAGTCTGGTCTGGGATGGTAGAAAAGGCTGGCCAAGGTACTGTGCAAGCTCAGCACCTCTGTCTTGTTCGACCATAAGAGAAGATGCTGAGCAGATGGGGGTAAGGGATGAAACTTTTGCAGGATGGGTCAAACCCCATTTTTGGGGATAATGGTGGACAAAGGCACAACAAATGTAGCACAGAAAATAAAACTTGCAGCAACAAAAGTCAGAGACTTGTCCATTTTCAGGCTTAAAGTTTGAGCAGCAAAGTGTTACCTGTGGCTGTGACATGGTCCTAGGCTGGGGATATGTGCTCTGAGTTCCTAGACACAAGATGGATAGAGGAAAACTGGCAGCAGGGCAGACTTTCCTCTGCCATATTGGTCAGCATTTTTCATCCTTGGGGTAACAGGGTAGTTCACATACCCAGCATGCTCAGTCTTTAATTGCCCAGCTGACTGGCAGTCAGAACAGCCAGTGCTATTGAGGGCTGCTTGGAACTGTCCTGGATGAGCTCAACTCTGGTAGGAACTGAAATTAGTCTATAGATTCATATCACATAGACTGCAAAATGTATTTGATAACCTGCAGTGAATGTGACCCAGTAATTTGGAGGTGATTGACTTGATACTTCTTTTACCAATCATGGGTCCTGGGCATGGTAATCTAATTTTAAAGCAGTAGAGAAGACCGTGCCAATATACAGTTTGGCTCCTCTTGTGTCTTGGTGTCAGCCAGGAGGCAGCAGGAGTGGTAATGACTAAATCCTGACTTTTTCACTATCATGCTTGCAAAGAACCATAATACCTAACCTTTAAACACTCTCTGGTCTAGCCCCATACAAACTAGACCACAGAAACCAGCTGGAGTCCTAGCTATGTGCACGTTGTCACCAGACCGCCTCATTAGCCTTCTGACTTGTTAAACACAATTCTGTCAAACTTTGTTCTCCAGCCTGCCATTATTCAGATACTAACTAAACAAACTCCCACTAGCTCCCCTGGGGATCATTACATCTCTCTGCATTTCTGCTGTGGCAGCAAAAGTTTAAGCTTGGATTGTAATCATAAAGAAATTAACTTGCTAATTAAAAAAGAACCTTTAAGCAACATGCATTTGAATAATCCATCATAAAAACAAATGAGTCTGTAGCAGTGCTTTTGACTTGATAATCTTTTTTCTGCTTAAATTTTAAATCAGTTGCATTTTTTTCTCACAGTCTGTAGCCTATAGAAAAATACAATGAATTACTAAAAAGAAAGCAATAGTTCGAACTGCAATAGCCATGGTGTGGAATATATATTTTAGATCTGCCATTTCAAGATAGATTTGTATGCCATAGACCTAATTTTTGGCTGAGGTACCCTCTAGGCAGTTCCATTGACATTAGTTGTGTTACACAAAAACTAAGTTAATGCCAAAACTTTGGTTTCAGATAATTGCAAAGTGTTTTAAAGATAAAAGAATTGTGCATGCCAGAGCTGATCATTGAAATCTCATTGATCTCATTGAAATCTGTTGTGCAGGTCCTGTTTAATTCAACAGGAGCTGCTGGATCAGCTCTGATGAATGCGGCAGATCTGTGTTTACAAGCATTTAGAAATAATGACAGGTCAGTCATTTTAAACATTGCGTATCTCTCCCTACCCGTAGGTGCAAAGTTCACATTAACAGTTCACAATAGCTGCTTACTTTTAGACAAAGTCACTCAGTTGGTGGCTGCTAGCTGTACTGGTTGTGTGACGAACACAAGAAGTAAGAGAACATTTATGTGGCTGGAGAAAGATGCAAAAGGAAAACTCTAACTTACATGAGAATGCATCACACTGTTCCTGAAGCTAAACAAAAGCAAATCTCCTTCCTTCATAACTTTTCCCCATCACAGTTCTACTTTTCTAGACGTCTGTACAGTCTGCAAAAATTCACATCTTTCATCCCCAGCCCATGCAACAAGCCCTCCATGTCTGTATTTTTAAAAATGACTTTTTATCATTAATGGTCTCCGTAATTAGCAACCTCATATTCCTCACCTTTTGGTCCAGGTAAAATTGTGTGTGTCGAGCAGACATCTGTTGTAGGTCGATTGTCAACATCAAAAGCAAAAATCTGAATTTGGAAGATAAAAAGCACTACTAGGGTCCCATATTTCCTTAGCTGTTGTTCTTTCTTGCTGCTCATCCTTGCAGCCTCTCAGGAAATGCCTTTCGTTGTTACAGTCTTAACAAATGCAGTTGATTCAAAAATAAATGCTCCGCTAACTGAAGCAGTGCGAAGTTGGGAGCTACATGCAAGAACAGCTAAATAAAGTGAAGAAAGGAGTTTGACGATGCTGTAGTTATTTCTGTCCTGCACATTATCCAGGATATTTATTTAACGCTGACAGCTGTTTATTCCAATTTATCTCTTATCTGTGAGATGTTTAGCTGCTTTTGCCATGGAAAATTTCTTCAATATATGGGGATATCTCTTTTGTCATTTTTGTCAGCACTGACTCTTCATGCCCAGCTTTTCAGTTAGACAAAAGACTTTGCTATTGTATCCGAGTGAGTGCTAATTAGCTGTAGGATATTTGTGGCTGGTTTTGTGCTGGGAGAATAATGTAGACTCCACAAAACATGTAGAGACACTTTTCCTCCAAGGAGACTGTTAGTGACAACAGATGAGCTGCAAGTGTGCAGCAGCTGGAAGTCACTGGTGCTACTTCACACCTTCTGAGTGCCATGTACCCATAGCTCCCAGAGCGGGGCATGAAAAGTTGATGTCATCAACGGGTGTTTGAGCCAGAAACCCACATGATTTTATGCTTACAGATTGCTCCGCAATAGTTGCTCCAATCCCAGATTATGTTATAGCACAGAAGGGCAGACTTCAAGACTGAAGCCACAGACTAGGATAATCTTGAATGACTGCAGTACCTCCTCCCATATGACCTTTCTGCTCTCCTTGCAAACTAGGAGAGGCCATACATCAGAACAGGGGTATAGTATAGGACCCAGTGCAATGTCATCTTTGGGTCATCCAGAAGCTGTTTCTCATTCAAATCTGCATGAGACAGCTGTCAGGTTTTCAGTTGGGTGCTGGGACTTTGAAAGCAGGTGTAAGAAGATGAAGGAATGGGTAGCATGAAGAACTGCTATATATCCTTTCGGAAGGAGCTGTGACAGATATCCATCCATATGCAATCCCTTCCTATAAAAAACTCTAGCTTTCTCTTAGATAAAGTATATTAACCAGGGACAGCAGACTGTTTGAGGTAGCCTGTCAGCAAAGAAAGGGAAGAATTTCCAGGAATTTCATTAACTTCTGGTTTCTTACACAACAAAGGAGACAGCTACTTAAAAAGCCGAACTATGTTTTTGAACTGCCTAGTGTGTGAGAGCGCATGTTTGCTTTCCATTCTAGGTAAAAAATGTATTTCCTATGTTAATAGCTTTGAGATGCTTTCCTCATTATTCAAGACAACATCAGTTCCTTAGCCCTACAAAGTTTCAGCCTTTTGGTAGACAGAAAAAGTAGCAGCAGTCATGTAAAAGTGAATACTTTTCCTTAAAGGCTGAAGGAAGGCTTTGATTTCAAGCTTTCATCTGGGGTGAAATGTTGGCCAAAGTCCCAAGAGGGGTCAAAAGACTCTTCTCCCTTTTTCTTTCTAGCCTGGTCACAGACTGTCCCACTTCTCAAAACCCTTTCCTTTTTTGTTAAACTGTATACGGTACTTTTCAGAAATAAATAGTGGCATTCAGAAATAAAGAATGGCATCTGACACCCTCAAATGTGGCCTTAATAATGGATACAGCACAGCTAGAGGAGGAGGAAAGAGAAAGCGGGGGTTATAGATGGGTAGAGTTGTACCAGGAATAAACTTGTTCCTCTGTGATTTGTGTTGGGCACTGTGCCTCTGACTTGTACACTGTAAATCTGTTTTATTTATCTTTTTCTTCACTTCACTTTCCATTTTGTGAGCAGAGGGTCAATGTAAGAGCAAGAATAGAGAGCGTAGGAGTGGGAAGCTGGTGTACTTAGCTTTGGAGGAGGCATTTTGGGAAATGCTGCTGAACTGACGTGAACAATGTTATCTGTTCCACAGTACTGAGAGACTTATGGTGACTTCTTTGATATTTATCAGGGATAAAGAGGGGTAAGTGTAAGGGAGAGAGGAAATAATTCGTTTAACCACTTCAGTCACTGACCAGGACTAAGCACGGAATATGTTTCTGATCCTACTATTGCTGTGTTCATTTACAAGTCTTCTCATTCCACATTAGAAAATAAATAAATAATCTACTTTATTTTTTTCCCCCTACAGACAATCATAAAGCCCCTAAACACACAGTGAGAAATGAAGTTTAATATATCCTAGAACTTGGTAATGAAGGCAGTAACTTAAAAAGTAGGAGATCCAGATTCAAAGTCTTTCTCTGCATAATTCAAACCCATGTTTGCACTAGAGCCTTGAAGTTATATTGCCTTATTACAAGGCTGTTTGCTAATCAGTTATGTCTTTTTATATGTTGGACCAGAAATCCTGTCCTGGAGCTAGGAAGCCTGCCTTAACAGGCAATCCATCGAACCTGATATACTAGCACAAAAGGCTTGGGTTTTGGTAAACACTATTTATCAAACCAGTTTCATTGAAAAATCTTCAAGCAGCTTCACTGCTGATGGAGGCTTAATGAGGCACGTTGCCTATTGTGCATGGTAATTCTCACTGAATAGGGCTTAGAGAAAAGTCGGGTGAGAGAGAAAAACAAACTAGGCAGTGTTGTCCAGACATAAAAGACATAAAGAGAACATTTCCTAGGGCATGAATGTTTTACAAGGAAACCCTGAGAAGACACAAAAGAAAATCCTGTAGATTCCATTCCTTTGAGATAAGCAGTAGCCAGGTAACCTTTGTTTAGTGCAGTTTCCTCCTCAGAGTCCAAGTACTTCCTTGGTAATTTGTGTTACCTTCACTTGCTTATTCTTCAGACATTAGTAGTTCAATGTCAATAGACTATAAGGAGTACAGACAACATCCTGAAACAGTGTTCATCAAAAGGTGTCCAGATCTACAGCCAGCTTTAATAATTCATAGAGTCATAGGTCCTGTGGTTGGGCTCCGGGTTAATACATCCTGCTTATAACCATGGGCTGATTCAGCCAAAAGTGGTGAGAGTCCACTGGCATCCTTTCTAACCCAAATTTAGTATTAAGGAGAACTTTTCTCTTCTGTACCTTACTGTACTAAATAAATCTGGGGGCACCTGAAGTAAAATGAAGAAAAACATCTGGTATTTCTCTGCTTGGGATCCTAGATGGTTTCAGTTCTCCTGGTATCAGACATCAAGGCAATTTCAGTCTGTCAATCATGGTGGCAAAGCTTAGGGAGAATGGAAGAGGAAAAGCAGTAATGTGTGGTTTGCCAAGTGTAGGGAAGAAAGTAATCCTAGGGCTATTTTGTAAATGGTCATTTTTGGCTTTCACAGCATGCAATGACTACTCAAGCCTGTAAACAGTCTCCACCAGTTGTTCCTCTGAGTAAGATATAAACAATGAGTAGACCTTGATACTCCTGCAAATAACTGACAGAAAAAACAAACTAAGGACAAAATTCTCCAAAATATCCTTGTTTCTATTTTCAGTAAACAGAGCTTGTAGGATTCTGTAATGATTTTAGGTAATTCTTGTTGGGTATTTGAGGGGCTTCATCAGCCTCAGCAGTGTAGAAGTACATGTTCCCCTATATAACTGTGATCTCTCTGTTTTCCTGCTAGTGAGTTTAATTCTGTTGAGTTGGGTACTTTGAGGGATGGGCATGAGTGTTCCCTGTTTTGACACAGGGATGGTGCTCTAGGAGAACCTTAGAGCTGCTTCAGAGATTCAGAAAGCTGCTGGATGCTTTATGAGATGCAGCACTGATCCTCGTACCCTGTTTTTTAAGCAGACCTCTGTTGTGTGTAACTTCGGCTTGCTTTTGTAGCACTGCATTACAACTTTGCCTTTCTGTCGTTCGCACTTTGCAAGAATTTATTGGCTCACGGTGAGTGCATTGTGAGCACTTTTAAGGTGAACGCTTTCATTGAGAATACTTCTCTGACAGCCTACAGTTCTGCTAAAGACACCTTTGACGTTACTCATATGGCATCAGCCTTCCAGAGAGGCCTGAGACAGACACCTTTTGCGATTGTTTTTCATGCAACCACCCGGAGAAGTTGTCCAAAAAAGTAAGGCATTCACATACGCATTCAGAGATGTGATACAAAGTGAAATACTCAGTGTGGTTTGTAATTGTGTTTATCTAAGTGCAGCCTCTTCCTGTGTCAGAACAGATTTTTGCAAACAAGAGGCCAATGATTCAGTTCCAGGGGAAGACTGACAAAATAAACCCCTGCTTCTGCTGACCTGATGCAGTGCTGAACAGCGTCCTACCCTGGGAAAATATTTCCTGCTTCATTTTCATAAATATTTATGTAATTCCTTCTGGGAAACATGTCTTCTTCAGAAAACTGAACATGCTGCTCCCTGACACAATTTTAACTGTTTACACATGAGAGATTATGGGCATGTACCCAGCCTCAGATTCTTACATTCTTATCTCAGGCATTTCAGCCTTTTAGAGTTCTCCTTTTCTCTCCTCCTAGAGATCACATCATGTCTTAAGCCACAGATCTTAGTTCTGGCTCTGGAATTTGAACATCCCCAATGCTCTTTGGGGAGTTGTTATTTTGGGCTGCAGAACTAGGGAACAAATGTAATAGTTCTGCCTGGAATCACACTTCTGTCCTGCCCAGTTTTGCCCTTCCCATTCTGGTTTGAGGCTCCTCTCTAAAAAAAACAGAATACATTTTTAAAAAATCATGTAAGCAATTAAACAGAGAATTGCATGGCTAATGTAAGTATTTGCATTTAGAAACAGACCTAAACACACTACTGTAAACTGAGTTTGCTTTCTAAGTTTTTAGCAGAGATTAGCAGCAAAGTTGTGCATGAGTTGCCCCAGGAGAGCAGGCATACTCCCTACCCCGACAAACAAAAAAGGTTGATTCTGCTGTCTTTATCATTTCTTAAGAGAGCAGAAAAGTCGCTGATGGAGAAGCAAAGACTGCCTTGTATGAAACCATGTATTAGTTCACAGCTGAGCTTTGCTTGTCAACAGACTCACAACCCTTCTGTGAAGTGGTGACCTGTATGGGCTGCTCTGGAGAAAGCCATGTGATGGGTGGGAGCTGTAGTTACAACAAATGGCAGATGCCAAGCTTGTGTCCAGAATAAAACATGCAAATGAGTAAGTGGTACCCAAGTGGTACAATGGTCGAGGATTTCTATGAAACTTGTTCATCATGCAGAGCAATGACAAAACTTCAAAGTGCAAGCTCTATCAGTCCTTCAGGATCTTAGACTCCTGGTCTTAGCATTCAACTGCTGTGCCTTGTGTTACCTGTTTGAGCTTATAGTTGAACACGCATATTTATAAATTGTATAGATTTATAATTAGTTTCTCCCTTTTTTTCTCCTTCCTTAGTTCAAACTCTGCTGCACGCTTTCCGACAACAGACAGAGACAAACAGTTTTTAACGTGTTCTTCAGCATTTTGCAAAAGAAACCCAAACAAACCAGGAAGCAGCTACCTGCCCTGGAGCATTTACATGTTCATCCAGGAAAATAGAAAGGCAAGGATATGAGGAAGCTTGAGAGGGAAACACAATGAAAAGGGAAGGATCTGCAGGAATCTGTCTTACCTCCTGAGTTGCTTCCCTGGTGTTTGGGGACACACAGTGTTGTGTAGTGTGTATCATAACTCTGGTTTCATGTCTGTGTGGGTATCTTTCTGGCAAGAAAAAGAAGTTTTGAACCTCATTCTCCTACCTTCCTACTTATTGTGTCTGCCAGACTGTTGCTAGTGAAAGGAAGGGATGGTGATGGTGATGGCATATTTTCTGCTTGACAGACTACAAGGCAGGATTCCACCAAACTTCCAAGTTTTTGTTTGTCTCATCCCCACATAGGAAAGAAATGACACCTGCTTGGGTGCTTTGCTTTTTAATCTTCCTGTACTTTGGCTGCAACAATATAAGCATAGATACAGAAGAAAGTCTCATAAATCATCAGCACAGTATTTCTCATCACCAAAAATGGATGCATCGTTTTGTTTAATGTGTAGGATTTTAAGACAGCGTTCAAAAGAATTTATGAGTTTAGAAGTAACATTAAGTCAATTCCAAGGACAGTGTTGGACTATGTCCGACACTGTCAGTAAAATATCATGTAGAATTGTCATTTCCCCAAGGATTTTAGAAATTCCAGCTTTATAATATGATTCAAAGTCACTTTCAGTCTAAGGGACCAGAGATTGCCACAATCTGATAGGTGCTTGCAGTTTGATCAGAGCAGCATGTGCTGGGATGAAACAGTAGATCTTGGCAGGTTTTTGTCCTGTGTTGTGGTAGAGAGGTCTTACCCCTTGGGCCATAATCAGCCAGAAGCAGTTAAGAATAAACCTGAACTCGTGAGCCGCTGGGTTAATGTTAAAAGATTACCTCTAACTTGGCTTTATAGCACCTAAGAGATTTGCCATGCAAAGCATCCTCAGTGCTGCATCACAAATCAGATCTTTTCTTTCCAAAGACCAATGACCTGATGAAAAGAATAAGGATTATGCAAAGCAGAGGCAGAGCTTGTATGCACAACTCATTATTAAGAAATCTCCAATTGCTCTTGTCCTTTCTTTCCTCCCTCTTCTTTTCTTGTGCAATTTATGTCCTGATCCCTTGACGATAAAAATGGCTTCACACAGTGGAGAAGGCTGTTTTGGCTCATCTCTGAGGTGATTCCAGCTTCGTGCTGTTGACACGGTCCATTAACTGTTGAATCTGTGCAGAGGCTCCAGCCATGCTGTTACATCCACATTCCTAGGCTTGGATTCATGCCCTTCTTGCCCACAGTCAGTGCGTGTGCATGATTGCTTGGCTGCCATGCAGCAGAATGGCACGGCGCCCACTCACAGAGGTGGAAAGCCAATTTCACAAGGGTACAGATGAGCACTGGAAGTGGATTTAGACTGACATCCTGCTCAATGCTGCCTCTGCCAGTTCCCCAGCTAGAACTGGCCTCCTCTCAATGATAACTTTTTTTTTTTTTAATTTCTAGACTTAATCGTTCTGGAAGTGAATTGTTGCCTATTAGCACTAGGAAGAGATTCACAGACAGCACGTGTTTTCCTCTAAGGAGGATCTGTGGCTGGGAATGAGTCAGTAACTTCGAGTCTTTCCCTTTGTGTGGATGCCAGTGTGTCCTCAGTGCTGACTTGCCTGGGATGTGATGACCATACCCGCCGTCATGCTGTGCCATACTGACAGTCATGTGTTCAGTGAGTCTCTCCATGCTGTGGCAGGGAGGCTGATGGAGGCACAAAATGAATGCTGAGCTGCACTTTTTCTAGGAGGTGAAGGGCAAGAGCTGAGATTTAGAGCCACTAAACATCATGGCAAGCACGATGGCTTTATTCCTCCAAAGATTTGCATCAACCAGTGCTTAATAAATAATAAGTAACAGGGAGATGCAGTACTAGAGCAAGGAAACAAAGGAATCAAGCACTCTTAAAAAGAAAGCAGGGATGAGAAAATGAGAAGTTATGATTTATCTGTTACTCTAATTACATGGGATTAAAACCAGACTAGAAACATCTGCTGCTTTGATTTTGCTGCTCCTGGGACTCCTCAGCCCTTTCTTCCTAAGTGGAGCATTTCAAGTGAGCAGGATCTGGCCTGAAGAAATCCATAAAGCTGTATTCATTACTTAGGTTTTCTGTTTGTGCTGATTTAAAGATTTGGCCGTTTTGATTTTCCTGGATTAGCTGAGCTCAAGGGAACTCTCCGAAGGAATGTGCCATTGGTTTTCTGCTGGTGGTTTTTTCATGTGATGCAATGCATTAAAACTTCCATGTAGGCAGTCATTAATTGTCAAAGCCGAAAATACCCCTAAACTCCTGTCTGCAATTACCTATACTGTACTATATTTGGGACACATTATGGTTTCTATCATTAAGAAGGCCTCCTTGTAATGCCCCATCATGGATAAAACATAGCCACAAAAATGATGCATATGGAGGAAATACGAAGTGAAATTACGGGTTTCTATACTGAAATGGAACTACTGATGATGCATATGCCAGACATGAATGACACACAGAACAGAGCTGTTAGTAAACAGAGGGAAAACTCTATAAATATGCTTAAGACGAGACATCACGCATTGTTTCAAGTGACAAACTTTGTACTAGAAGAGAGAAAAAAGATCACAAATCTAGACAGACAGCACTGCTAAAAGTCATATAGCTGCATGATTCATTCCCCAAAGAAATCAATGTCAGGATGACATTTTTCTTCAGGCAGTACTGGCAACTGCTCGTAATTTGGGTAAACTTTCTCTGCCCTATAAAAACAAACCATCAAACCAAAAGGTAACCACTGAAACAGCTACCACTCAACCAAAAAAAATAGTATTTTAAACAGAGCACAACATAAAACTGCATGAGTCAATCTACCGTAAACTTTCGGCAAATAGGATGTGTCATAGGGATCAACTTTGGTGTTTCCAAAGGCTTATACAGCAGGCTTTTTAGAAACAGACTTCACTCCAAATAGTAATTCCCTACTTTCAATAAACCCTGACTGGCTGCAACTAGCTATTTCTCCTGATACAGACAGCCAAAATAACTGACTTGTAAACAGAAGCCTATGGAGCTAGATTAATTACAGGGATTACTTATGGTATTCAGAGCTTTTAAAAAACAGAAGGGATCATTACCATGATCCCAGCTGGCCTCCTACGTAACATAAACCTTGGAATTTCGCTAGCAATTCCTGCTTGCAGCTTCTGGTGATGATGGCAAGATGTATCTTCCCCATTTAACTACTTAAGTGAGTGACAACACAACTACCCCATTCCAGTGGCTACTTACACTTGTCTTGTAACCTGCTGGATGTTCTGCAATGGCTATTTAGTAAAGTGTATTTAATATGCATACCTGTTTAAATAAACAATTGCATTTGAAGTACTTAAAACTTTCTATCAGTTTTAGGCCCAAATGCCAAATAGATCTACATCCTATATCCTAAAAGCTGCTTCATGACACAGTGTATTACATTTATAGAGTGTCTTTCATCCTGAAGTGCTACACTTCTTACCAGTGAATCTTTCTGGCACACAGCAATACATGTTTCTTGGTTTGATTTCCATTGTGTATAACCGTCCTGAGGTCCCCTGGTTTTACCTTGCTACAGCATATAGTGGTCTTGACAAACTCCACAGCTATTTAAGCTGGAGGCTTTAGTCTTACCACTGTCTTCTATATAGGGAGGTGACCTTGATTGTTCTCATTTGATGCTCCCTAATGTCTCTCTTGAGAAAAAAATGAGTTCAGATATTTGCAACACAACCTCAACATTTTGCCTGAATAACCTTTTAGATGAGACAGCCAAGTTGCTTGATAAAGTGAAGAGTCATCTCTCCATTATGCATGGGAAGATGATTTGGTTTGCAGATCAACCAGTGCAGTGGTTATGGAGAGCATTAAGATGATCCTGTGTGAGTCACTCTGGGCCCGGCAAAACTAAGGAGGTTAGGCACAATGCCATAATACTGCTTATACCCGCTGTTCGTAAGAGCAGTTCAAGTCCACAAGGAGTTGGGCCTGTATTTTTTCTTTGGCTGTTGTATGTCATAACTCTGGAGAGAGGAGAGTTGATTCTAATAGATTTCCCCAAAGCATTTGCCTTTGTACCTACATGTGGGGGGAAAAAATTCCACCATGGAGAATAACAAAGCTAGGTAGAAATTTGAGTCCCACTTCGTTACACTGGATGGGCACATAACAAGAGTTTGGGAAGGATGCATGATGCAATTGGGAAAGAGATGGGAGCAACAGAGCAACAATATTTCAATCTGCCTTTATGTGGAAAGGAGGAAATAGGGTAAAGCGAAACATACAGGGAAGCTGAAAAACTGGAATAAGCTTTTCCACTGGGTCTTTAAATGCAAAAGAATGAAAAAACATGACTCCAAGGAAGCAGTTTTGCAGGTGAACATTGGGAAAGGCAGTGAAGAGTTAAAGATCTGAAAAACTCATATTACCTTACCTGAGTTTGGTACCAAATCCTTTGTGAATTATATAGCATGGAAAATCAAGCGTTTAATTATGAAGAACCTGGTCCACCTCCTCACCAGGTTAACTTCAGCAGAATGACAAACTCACAGTGGGAACAGCTATATGTAGAAGAACATAAGAATGAACATATGAAAGGTCTTTCCATTCCAAGAGATTGTTATTCACTTACTTTGGAAAGCAGAAAAAGTCCAGGGTGAATTCACATGACCAATAATATGATAAAGATAGAAAGACTTATGTAGAAAGGTTTTTATCATAGATACTTTTGTGCTTTTGCCCAACAATACAATTTTTTGTCCAGGAGTGCTTTCATTTTGGCAAGGCTCATCAATCTGTATTAAGTTTGGTTCAGAAGTTTCTGAGGTTTGCAAAAAGGAGAAATCGCAAAGAAAGTTTGTTACATTTAATGTTGATGAACATCTTATCTATTACTAACATCACAGCAAAACAAGGAAGCGACTTACTCTACCACTGCTGGAGCAAAGCTGCATGTTGGATTATTCATTGAATTATGCTAGAGAGCAATAAAATGGGCCATCATTCTCAGTATTTAGTCAAGTACACAGAATTTTACTAATTTGACCTGACTGTTTCTTAAGACAGAAAATCTAATAAAAAAAGAAAACCTGTCTAAATGCTAGATCTCAACCACAGCATATGTCTGTGTGTGAGAAGATCAGAAATTTTGTACTATTCCTTCAACTGCAATATTTTTTTTTAAGTCATAGATGCATTTGTTCACCAAAGGGCTTTTCAGCTATGATGGAAAATTCCTCACTACTTCACTACAACTGTTACAGTTGGTGACTGTCAGAGAATGTGATGAATGTTACCAGTAATCCAAAGAATCATCTAAGAAGCAATTGTTGATACGGCTTTATAGATACAAATTTTACAAATTATTATCTTCTATGCAACTTCACAAAGCTGGGCTATGTCTTCCCTGAGATTCATGAGAAAATCTACTATCATCTGCATCAGAGACTGAAACTGCATGCTTTTGATAGTGACTTGGGAACGATTAGCATAACCTCTGTTTTTCTGTCCTTTCTTTTTGTAATGCTCACTGACTGGAAAAATGAATAAACATGTAACTGTAAACGGACATTTGGAAAATCCGGAACTTTCACAGAAAAGTCATGTGGACAATCACTTGTTCTCTGTCTCTCAACTTTGTGGTGGCCTGGGAGGCAAAAAAGACCTTCCTCTGGCAACCCCCAAAGATGAACAAGTTAGAAAAATAGTTGTACTTGGATATTTTGTTTCCTGACGTTAAAGCTTCTTGAGAGAGAAATGTGCTATTACGTGATATTATTCTTTTTTTCTTCCTGTAATAGCTGTGGCAGACACTCAGTGTTTGCTTTGTGCATTTAAAATTCTGATTCATTCAGGGAGACCAGATAAGAAACCTGCTGAGGGTTCCTCACATCCTGAAGTCAGCGGTAGCACTTTTATTGGGATAATCTTGACCAGCAATGGGCACCCCGTAGGCGGGTATGCACTGGAAGAAAGGAGGAAAGGCAGGAGGAAATTTTTCTCCAACCTGGTGCACTGTGGTAAGCTGTAGTAGGCAATCTTGTATTCCTTTAATCATCAGGGAGGCAGCTGGCCTACCTGCACGCCTGGGAGCCCTGGCCCATTTCAACATAAAAGGATCTTGTTATTTCATCCTAAGAAGTTTTCACATCTCTGGGGCTTCCAACAGGGCTTTGAAATACGGCCATGTGAGGAGTGTGCACATAGGTATGTGACAGGACAAAAAAGAGGGAGCTCTTAGTGTAGAAAAAAACCCATTTCTTTTGTCTCACAATATTATTTTTCCAGAGGGAGCTGTGGCCACTTGCCAGCACCACGCACTGACGCCGGTATGCTGGTAGCTCTACTGCAGCCAGCACAGCAGGAGAAGTTACTGGGCTGCTGGGGCTGCTCTCTGGGGAAAGGGGGCTGGGAGGGGCTCCCTCCTTTGTTCAACTCTAGGAGCTCTCTCCACTCCTTCTTCCACCGTTTGGCTCCACTGGCAGAAAGGTGTCCTGTGGCTGGCAAGTGAGGACGTTCATCTGGTTTCTCCAGCAGCTGCCTCCTGTGTGGCTGCCATAGTCAGATTTCATGTCCTGTTGATGATGAAGAGGTAGCTGCACATGGCTTTCCTTAAAAACTAAATTAGCAACACACACTTCTTTTTTTTTAGGTGGAAAATCAAGTCCTCTGAAGTTGGGAAATGCCATATATCTGTCTGTCTGGCTAACCTAAATGCAGCCTGGTGTTTGTGTGTTCTGGTACGATCTTCAGTTGCCTTTGTAATGGAGTCTTTCTTCCCCAGGGCCCTAATTCATATGAAGTTAGATCTGGTTATGAAATCAACCCTCTGCAATTAGGAAGTACCAAACCTGGGGTTTCCCAAGTATCCTTCATTCTGCAACATTACACGCCTGCCCTTTGCCATTTCATGTCTAGGCTAAACACAAAGTGTCAAAATTTATGTTATCTGGGCAAATGCAGATGTGTTATTTCCTAACTTCTGAAAGTTTGATTTTGCCAGTGTTGCAATCTCTTAAATGCTCTTTCTTCAGGAAGTAATAAGTAGTGTAGAAAAATGCCTATTAAAACCAATAATCTGAAAGGATCAGCGATGTGAGTGGACTGCAGGCTACCAATAGGGCATTCCCGCACTTAATGGATCAGTTCATCCATTCATATGTACCTGCCTCTTTTCAAGTACCTAAATTAAAGGCTGGTATAAACTCCAAGGCATAGCAAGGAGAAAAACAAATAATGTGTGGGCTGTAAGCAGAAATTCAGCCTTTGTACTTAACTGTAGAGCAGAATTGTAAGAAAACTGGCGGATATTTAAAGATCAATAGGAAGATAACCTCTCCAGCCCCCAAAACAAATCATTAAGAAGTTTTAAAAAACAGCTTCAGTCGTAAAGAAGGCTAAATATTGTAGAAGCTTTTTCTTATTTTGGGTCTTACCCCGGGCTGCTGAGCTGAGGCTTGGCAAACCTACACCTTGTTTTTGGTTTTGTCACTGACCTGTTGCGTAACACAAGCAGATGCAGGCCTTCAGTGTTTTGCTTAGTTACTGAGAAGGCTTTTATAGCAGATGGTCCCTTTTCTACAACTTTTCCTCCAAGTGGATGTCTACCCCTAAGCTTAATATAACAATAATAATATATTACAAAATTTCAGCCCTGATTTATTTTCCTTTTCCACAAAGAATCTTTTCCTGCCTTTTGTGTATTGCAGTGCCAGCAGAGGTAAACAGATGCAGTTGAACTGTAAAGACAAGAGCCTTTCCCCAAGATGTAGTTGGATTGTTTAGGCAGAGCCCT
This sequence comes from Pedionomus torquatus, assembly GCA_013398155.1. Taxonomy (NCBI): domain Eukaryota; kingdom Metazoa; phylum Chordata; class Aves; order Charadriiformes; family Pedionomidae; genus Pedionomus; species Pedionomus torquatus. The sequence continues at coordinate 852,043 of VZRU01006493.1, read as the reverse complement.
TCCCAAATGGTCCTTGTCCCTGAAAACACAATAACTAAATATGACATTTTTCTGCATCAGCAGTGCTTTGTTGGGTCTGAGTTTGTTGACTCCTTCTCAGTAAGAGCTTTTTGACACAAGTGCCCAAAGGCATGTGAGTTCCTGTTGTTTGTAACTATAAACTGCTGGTTAAAAGTGGCTTAAGTTTTGAGAAGATATTACTGTAAAATATTTCCTTGTCTGAAGCAGCATGGCACTTGACAACATTTTCAGACTAAATGTGCCTAAGCACCATTTTAATATATTTCAGTATTAAAGAAAGAGCTTAGTACCTCCACCAGGAAAACTGTTAGGAGGGTGTTTGTTCACCAGAGTATCCTCAGCTGGTTTATTTGTTATTTCAGCAAAAATGAGTGCACCCTCGTGTTCTTTCGGGGATACATCCAGTTCTGGGACTGGGTGTAGAACACGCAAAAAGCACTGTGGCTGTTGCATTTCTGCTGTGTAAAGGGATGAGGCTTTACCCAGATTCTTGCCTTATGCTTCAGAGCAACTCTTACAAATTTTATCTTTAGTCCCTGCAGCCACCATGTTTGGTACAAGAGGAAAGTAGGCAGTTCCCTTACTTAGAGGAACAGATACCATGGCAAGAGGCATAGCAGTTCTTCCAGTTCATGTAACAGGTACCACATGCATTAAACCTCTGCTTGATTTTACCTAAGCCACCATTTAAAGTGAAGCTGGCACTGAAGTGAAGTCCCCTTAGGAAGTGCAGGTGGAAAACCTGCAACGCCTTTATTCTACCTAACTTAGGGAAATAAAGTCTTGTAATTGTCATTCCAGTATCACAGTTGGCTGATTTCATGGACTGTCAAGGATGGGTTGGAATGTTCAGCCTTGAACAACTCTTCATGTCAGCTTTGTTATCTGTATTGCTTTTACTTTCAGTTTTCCCTCAGCTAGAAAGAAGATGAGCTGAAAAAATGTCATTAGTTATTAAGGTGTCCCTTTCTGTCTTGGAGAAAAAAATTTCTCAGGTGACTCTCACTTTCCTGAACACTTCCAGTAGATTGTCCAGTGAACTAGGAGTCCAATAGGAAACAAGATCAGGCTTGGGTAAATTTGTTTTAAATTTCATACTCTTCAGACTCTCAAGTTTATAAGTTAAACAAGAAATATGAGTCAATCTCAATACAGTTAAAACACAGCACCATAATCCATGCACCCAGCCAGCTTCTTCATACCCTGTCCCCAACAGTTTTATCTGTGGAGCTACCTCTGTTATTCGCAGCATATTGGTTTTTTGTTTTTGTTTTTGTTTTTGTTTTTAATTTTAGATACTATGTGCCTTAGTTTATTCACAATTATTTGCCAGCAACTACTACAACTAACTTTTATGGTAATTCAAACCTTGCAGACCAAACATATGTAAAAGATTGGTTCAGTAAGGTCTCTGCAAGTTTGATCAAAGCCTTGTATATTGATCTAGAAGAGCAGTTTGGTCAGGAGCTGAGTTGGAGAGAACTCTGCTTTTCCCAGAAGGCTGCCATTCTCTTATATGAGATTATCTCTTCTGGGAAGAAAAAGGATAGGAAAGGTGTCAGCACACCATATTATGTAACAGTTTTGCCACACTATGTAGGGATTTTACAGTAAAACTGGGAACTTTTGAAATTAATTCATGGAATCAGATTGAAGCACAAGATCTGATAGATGCAGCATTATGAGGAGGGCTGAGAAGAGAAGGTCTGTCGTCTGCAATCATTTCCTCCTTTCTCCCAAGAAGTAAATATTAGATCCACCTGAATGGGTAATTAAAGTGCGCTGCAGTGTTTTAATATGCTGGGGGTGTTCTTGTTCTGATATTTCCATTCTCAAAAGGTGGTTTAATGGATCCTATTGAAAGTGGGATTTTTATTTTAGATATCACATAATCATGGAATTATCAGAGTTGGAAGGGACCTCTAGAGATCATCCAGTCCAGCTCCCCTGCTAAAGCAGGATTGCCCTGAGCACATCACTCAGGACTGCATCCAGGTGAGGCTTGAAGGTCTCCAGAGAAGGGGACTCTACACCCTCCCTGGGCAGCCTGTTCCAGGGCTCTGGCACCCTCACCAGAAAGAAGTTTTTCTTCATATTGGAATGAAACCTCTGTGTTCCAGCCTGTGCCCATTGCCCCTTGTCCTGTCACTGGGAACTACTGAAAAGAGTCCGGTTCCATTCTCCTTCAAGCCACACTTCAGATACTTATAAGCATTAATAAGGTCTCCCCTTATATATATATATATGGTAGCAGATATGACTGCTACTGTTATCAGTGTGTACAGCTCAATTCAGTAGGAAAGGAGGTGATTAAAATGTTGGTATGCTTGCTTGTCAGAAAGCTTTTTCTTTGATTTCCACAGCCACATGTCTTTGGCCTACCCTCACTAAATCTGTTGGAAATGGCAGTTTCTCTGAATATAGAATGTGGGTTTGTGGTAACTGTAGTAGAAGATTTAATTTAATTAAGAGGCATAAACTCTACAAATAGGTTTAAGAGAAGCATAAACTTTACAAATAAGTTTAAGATGTCTATGGATCTCTCTGCATTGGCTTCCCTTTGCTTTTCTATGAATTCCTTTTGATCTCTTCTTCTTGTGAGTTCTATAGTCATGATGTTAAAGTTCAGGAAATACATTTTCACTATCTGTTCTGTATCCCTTCTCTTAGTTTTATCTTTAAGTTACAATGTGCATTTGTTATGCCTAAATTTTTGTAGTATGTCATACAATTTTTGTAGCAAAATCCATGTTTTGCTATATCCATCAGGTATATAATTATCTTTAGGATTTCAACTATTCTTTTAATAAATAAGAGTTTCAGATCTTCCTTTAACGTACTGTATACATAGTAAAATTTGTGTTAGTAAGTAGCTCCATGTATCAGAAGACGATAGTTTCAGTCTTTATTTTAAGTCTGTTTCTACCTGCATCACAGGATCATGCAGGTGCAGTTCTGTTAGCTTTGTGTAGCAAAATACTTTCGACAAATGAGATACCATTTTGTGAGCGTGTTGATGAGAGAAAGAACAATTTCTGCTGCTGAAATACTCGATTGGAGTTCTAGCCTCATCAGAAGAATTGGTTATCTACAGAAACATCATTCAGCCTCTCTCTGTGACACATTAGTCATCTTCCTATAACTGTGATGTATATTAATTTTTCCTGTTGTATCTATGTAAGTTAGATATTGTGAGCAGGTAGAAGGCAGATGCATGAGACAGCATTATCAAACCTATCTCTTTCAGAGGGTAAAAGACACTTCTCTTTCTTAACCGCTTGAGTTTCTTACAGTTAAATTGAACAAGAGCTGAGGGTAAAGCACGCCTGAAATTTATTACACACCTAAGATGGCACTGTTTTCTGTATTAGAATTGTGATATTCGTCCTTTCTTCTGTGGGCAGCTGTGGCTCTTGCATGAGTGTTAGGCAAAGGTATGGTGACTGTTTGTTTCTTTATTTATTTTGTTTATTAATTGTTTTTAACAACTATTAATTACTCTAGTCCCTGTGCTTGCTTGTTAAAAATGTAAACAAACCTCTGGAACTCAATGAAATTCATTGGGTGCTTAAAACAAAGCATTCTTCTCAGAATCAATTCCATAGTCTTTTCCTTGTGTTCTGCTCTGGTATAACGATTTTTTGACACTTAAACTCACCTTCCTTCAGCAAAGAAATTGTGCATAGAGTATATTTCTGCCACAAGAATATGTTTTTATTGCAATGATAGATCCCTGAAAGAGGAGTTTGTAATGGAAACACTGACTGCTCCTTAAATGACCATGGAACCAGAAGGCTAGGCAACAGTTAACAAAAACAATGGTATGTTTTAAAATTAGACCTACCATTTCTACCTTTGTATGGACTAGAGGAAATTAAATGGTTCAGCTCCAACCTGGAGGCAAAGCCAGGAATGCAGAGTGTATTGCACAGGGCACACAAACTTAGTCCGAAACCTTAGATAAATTCAGCTTTCTAAAAATCGTAGAATCTGGCTAGTATCAGACATCCAGGGGAATCCTAGAAGGAAAAACAAAGTGCCTCAGGAGTTGGCATTGTGATTCAGAAAATGGTATTCTTCACCCTGAGTCACTCATGCCCCGCTGGGGTGCTCTCCTGCAGGTAAATCCCATCCCTGAGTCTCTGACTCGTGGGTCATTCTTATGACACTGGTCACAAGAATAGCAGCATTTATCCTGGCTTTTGGCTGTATTACAAGCTGAGTAATTACCTTAAAGTTCTGGTTGCTTTAATTGCCTATGGTTCTTTTTCTCTACTTCCTTCTCCTTGGTCTGTGTTGCATTGCTGGCACTGCTATAACGCTGCTGTGTTTCTGGGGGTGACAGGCTTTCGATGATGCCCAAGAGGACCTGGCGAGATGTCAGTGATTTCTGAGCTGCTCCTTCTGTGTTGTGCCTTTTTAGCTTGTGACATTGCTGAAACAAAAGCTGGAGTGCCTTTCCTGTTTGGAAAGCGCCCAACCTACTTGGGTTCATATCCAAATAAGAATACTGCTAGCCTGAGGAGCACTGGAAATTTGTGCTCTGCCAGTAAATAAAAATAATCTTTACATAGCATCACGGGCACCAAAGAGCACAAAGTACAATAGGCAGAAGACGCCGTTCCCATATAGAAGACATACTTGGCATGAGTCAGTTATTATATTTTATTTCTAGTGCATATTTTAACAAGACTGGCAAATTGTCAGCCACATGTATCTACATCCTGAGTACTTAGGACATGCTCATAAAGAACGAGTACTAAAGAATGACTACTCCTTTGAAGGTTATTTTTAAAATAATGAGGCTCTTTCTTACAATTATGGAATAATAAGCATTGCAATTAATGTTAAGGACCAAAGTTTGCTAGGTAATAAAAGCACAAATAAACTTAATTCTCCTAAACTTCAGTTGAATTTTTATCTAGAATGCCATAATAAAAAATTATTTGATTTCTTTTCAGCGGAAACTACTTTAGAATACAAATTTTAGAGTGACTCTGAGGCTCAGAAACCGTACACCAAATATCTGCTTTCAGTAGATTTTAATGGTGTTTTATAATAGAAAAGTTGATAGAACTTTATCCATCGCCTTGCTATCAAATGCTGCTGTAATTCCAAATTAACAAGCCTCGTTATCTGCTAGCTCAGCTTTGCATTCATTACGATATGAGAAATGCTGGTTCCTTGGTAATTTTATTAATTTTGATGTCTGAAAGTGGGTGTTTTGAGGTTCTTCTATTCAAAGCATATAGCACAAAGCCCTGCTTAACTGGTTTGTTAGAAACTGGATCTCCATAAGTACTGAGTGTCTTTTGACTTGGTTCTGTTGAATCCAGATTGCTGAGAATACACAGTGACTCACAAGACACGTTGGCACCTGGCAGCATCATGTCCTAATCGATCTGTGTGGTGCTTGGTGGTTTCAGTTGGCAAGGAGTCATGCAGACTATTGCCTTTTATTGTATTATACATTCCAACCTAAGTGGTTTTGCAAGCCTTGAAGTTTGCTTTGAGCTCCAGATTCAAGTGTTTCTCAAGCATTAATGTAAAAATCCTCCAAGGTATCACATTTCCTGACTTTCATTATGAAAACACACTAACTGTAAATTTAATGAAATGTTGGTGAAGGAAAATGAGGCAGCGTTATTAAGATTGCAACTCTGTGCAGGTTCAAAAGCTCTGTGAGTTTTAATGGACCTTTTGATATATGTGCTGTGAGTTAGGGCTCTCTTTCTAAGCCCCAAACACAACACACTTCATGTAAAACCTAAAAGAAATACAGCTGATATTGCCACGATCAGCAATAATTTCATTCACTTCTATTTAGTAAGGGGCCAGCCTGCCTTTAGCTTTTGCCAAAACTTCCACTAAAGTCAACAGACTGTTTAAGCAGTCACCAAGCATATCCTCTTACTTTATTTCCTTGCTTATTTTGAACATTTACCTTTGCACTTATATGTATCCTTTTAATACCTTAGTATGAACTGGTTTTATACCATCCTTCGGCAACTATAGGACAGCTGTCTAGTTGCTCATTTTGTGCAAAGATAACAAAGGGTGCAGATGAAACCAGATTTTAAGACAAGAGTTTAAGAAAGGCCCTAAGAATGTCTTAAGAAATGCCAAAAATGGAACCTGAGCTCCCATTTCAGGTATATTTTTTTTGGAGATGGAGCTTGCCTGCATTTTAGAGCTGATTTCAGTTATCCTTCTACGGTTGTCTTTAAGCCCGAATCTATATTATATACCTACATTATGCATGATGGTGCTTTTAACTTGAGATACTGATCTGCCAGAGGGGTTCATCCAAGCTTCAGTTAATGCAGCTCTTCGGTTATTAACAGGACACAAGCTGCCTCCTCTGCTTTGCTGCTGCTCTTTTACTGTTTGCCCAAAACTTCTCACTTACGCCAAAAAGGCCTGGAAGTTCCCTCTCAATTCACCCAGGAGCATTTCAGCTCCACAGTTCAGCTGCCCGAAGACCGAGGACAGGTACCACAGCGCCAAAGGGCTTCATACCATGCACAGGTGACTCCAGTTCCAACTAACCAGTTCAAGGTGTCACTTCACAGTGTGGCCACCTCCATTAGCACGAGGCTCAATTGTGCTTAGATAACAGAACACTGAAGTCAATTCATGTTCTCCCATATTCTTCTAAGTTTTGCTGAAGTCAGTGAGACTTGCATCCTTCCATGCTTTCTGGCACCTATAAAAACCAGCCCACAGCTCATTTTGTGCTTTCATTTCTGCTGGATCAAAATTCAGTGTTTTTCAACAGCAACCTCCAAGTGAGGAATGGACACAGGAAAGTATATACGCCAGGGCCTCCTCTACAGGTTGCATATTAAACAGGTTATAAATGAAAAGGTGTTTTGCCGTGCCGTGCTATAGAATAAAGTCATCTTTCTGCAGACCTACAGCCCACCGGAACGAGGGGACAGGATGGAGTGTGCCTTTTCCAGTATTCTCCACCCACTGACCTGGAGCATGAAACCCACAAAGTTCTTGGAACTGCAGACAGTGTTTGAATTCAGACTAAAACTGGAAAACAGAAACTGGCCTTTTTTTTTTTTTTTTTTTTTTGAGTCACATCAGTCAATGCTATTTACAAAATCGGTTTATGGAGACCACAGGTGGACATTCTGACTCATTACACATGAATACTAAATATATCCAAGACAATCTTGGAAAATCCCATAAAGAAAGAGGGAATAACCGTCTGATTTTTATATTTATAACATTGGGTTTTGGATGCCAGTAATGGAAATTATATTGTTTTCGCAAAAAGCAGGTGAGGGACAGTAAGGGACTGAATGATTGCCAGGCTGCGTGTGGCTGGAAGGAGAAGAAGGCTTGAAGCTAGACAGGGAGGAAGGTTTGTCATGCTGCCGTAGGTTGCCGTTCACATTTGTGGCAGGCTGTGGTGAGGTTAGCAATGCATTCCACGATTGTCAGGAGTTAAGCAAATGTTATGTCCTTTAGTCAGGGTGAAAAGCACACCTGCCCAGGAAGCTGGCATAAAATTTGGTACTGCCTCAGCCCTCCTTCAGTGCTACATGGAGAATTTGAGTAGTACTTTCGGCCTCATATCCTGCCACATATTTTAGTCTCTCTGATCTTGAAAACCGAGGAGGTCCAAGGTCTGTAATATGTACAGGAAAGCAGATAATGGATCCGTTTATGTTTGTCATCACTGAATTCTGTTTTGATGGATGTTTTGGTGCCAAGGCTTCTCTTGTTCTCACCACTGAAGGAGAGCTATTGCTGGACTCTGTGCAGTCCCCTACCTTAGCCCTGAGAAATGTAACAAGGTGAAACTGAAACAGGACATAGCACTCCTAGCCTGAAAACTTACATATACGCTGAGAAAGAATAGCTTCTGTGAAGATGAACTGAGTGAGGAATTAGTTAGTGATTCTAATTTATACGCTTTCCTGAATGACGAGTAAAGTGAATAAACTAGATGCCAAATTGCATTTTTTTTACTTACAGATCACCCAAACCTGTACTGTGGGGTTATGCTACTTTTCATTGCTAAGATCCCAAGCCAAGTTCTGCCTAGGCAGTGCGGATCCATTCCTCACCACTCCAGACTTTGAAACAGCCCCAAGACGAGAAAGAACTTCGCTGTTGCTTCTGTCTTGTTGGAAGCAGCAATGTGTGGGTGGCTGTGAACAAAGACACAATGAGGATCTACTGTCCAATTAGCAGAAGTGGTGTCATGTCTTTGTGAAGGCAGTTTGTATCAAGTGGTTTGTTGGTTGAGCGGATGTAATGGGGATTTGCTTGTGGACTTTCTTCCTACTGAGATTGGCTAATTTGTCTCATTTTGCTGATCCGTTAGCAAAATAGACACAATTGCAGAAAAGTACCTGGTACCCTGAATGGCGAAAGTTCAGGAGCTGGAGCAGGAAATGCCAACCAGCCAGTGTATCTGCTTGGCTCACTGCAGACAGGCTCTAACGAACCCTTCATTTGTTCTGTGTGTCTCTGTAAGGCTCCTTCCAGCGTGCTACTAAAGTACTTCTAATGGCAATTTCGGTTTCTTCACTGCTGTCAAAGGAGTTAATTCTTCAGCATATTATGCTCATTTCCATCCATTCACCTTTAATATAACCTACTTCAATAGACTTAAACCAAAATAAAATACTGTTTGAAATGTTCAGGATGTTGTTGTTGTCTGTTGAATTTAACTCATCTCCAGTGCAGAAGACGCAAACAGCACAGCACAAACGGAAAAGTTTATTGCAAAACCAGAAGGATGGCAAAGTAGTATCCCTTTTTTTCCCCCCCTAGAAGAATGAGCGTCTTTGTTTCAACCTGAGGTCCAGCAATTGCTACCAGTTCACTGTCTGCAAATCTCGATTCTGCGTTGATCATCAAAGTCATATGAAATTATTTAACAGGTATTGTGTTTCCAAGGTCACATGAAATTAGCTAACAAAAACTTAAAAGTGAATTTGCCAGCTCATCTCTCATTGAAACACTCTTTTGGCTTAAAAGAACCTGCTGAGTTGTAAGAATGAGCAGGATTGGACATTTTCCCAATAATAAGATGGCAATAACAGGGAGGAATTCTTGGCTATGTCATATGGTAAGCAAACAATGCATCCATTAATTTTATATGTTTATATTCTTAGACACTTCATGATGACTTAGATCTAGGTCTAGTTTTAAATTACCCAGTGCGGGAAAATGGCACGGGTGGTCTGCAGCCGTCGCTGAGACTTTTGTAAGTACCCTTAGCAAAAGTAGAGGGAAATGCAAGTCTTTTTCTGGGGGCAAGTGGAAAGGAAACTTATGGGGTAAACGATAATTTCATGAGCCTATGTTTCATTTGAAGCTTTGCAATGGCTCTTCACTTCAATCCAGTCCCACTCAGAGCACACTTTGGTCTCTGTTACAAAGAAGCAGCACCACTGGAAGATTCGCTCTCTTTCATGAGGTAAAAGGGTCAAAAGACAAAAAAAGTTTGAGTGTTTTGATACTGAACACCTGAAAGCTAAGCCCCACTTCAGAAGCAGAGCTCTGAAGAAGCTCCCTCACTGCTGAGTTACCAGCTGTAGGTCTCCTTGTTGCTGTCTCTCTAGACTCATGGACCTCAAATTCAGGTTGCAGTGTCCCCATTTCAGTGTAGTCTTACTACATGAGTACTCCTTACTGTGGCTTGATGGCGAGGCTCTTCTGTGAAGCAAAAGAGCTGTGGACTCAGGCTCTATCATCCTAGAAGGTCCACAGGCCAACTCTCCTACATAGGCAAGGACCGTAACCTCGGGGTTATAGCTTAGCTCACCTCTTCCCACTATCTTTATATGAAGGTGGCTGTGGCTGCAGGTCTTGGTGTGAGCACACCCGTGAATCAAGCAGTTTATGGCTGCAGTTTCATCTTGAATCAATCCAAAACAGCCCTAGGTAGAACAGCTTCTGAATGCTGAGCTCAGCCAAGCAGTGGTTCTTGTGAGCAGAAGTAATAACTGGAGGTGCCCATCCAGCCACAGGTATATATATGGATTACATAAAACTTTCCTGTGTCACTTGGATTCAAACCATGCATTTAATTGCATTTTAGGAGTCTTTTGTTGCAAAGGAGATTTGTCAGTATGTTTGTGAATTGTTCAATCCATTCATCTTGTTTAGGTACTAAACCACAAAATTTTACAGGACTTCTGAGGCTCAGAGTTCATCCAACTGAATAAGAAATGTCCTGTATTTCAATAAACTAGGGATGAGGCCTTTCATGAAAGAATCAAGCCTGTTCTTGTCTTAAAGGCAATTGCTCTTTGACTGTTCTGACTGCTCTGTATTCTTCAAAGGAGACCACACTGTGTCAGCTAAATGACGGAAAAAATAGATTTTTTACCAAGCAGTGCAAAGTTGGACTCTCCAAAGTGTTTTAAACAAAGTTGAGACACCACAAAGCTTGAGCTGAGTACGATTTGTTCTTTGTGCTGCTTCCACTAAGGAAAAACGCACAAGGTATTTCCTTTGCTGAACACAAAAATTCTTCTCACTTTTGCTGTAAGACATTTGGGTTTAGTTCAAAGGTTTTACTTTTTAAACCATAAGAATTTCTTGCTAGACACTGTATGTGAGCCTGTGTATATACCCTTATGCTTTTAAAATAAATATATTAAAATTTTAACCTTTTAAAATTCCCCACAGCAGCATTCTACTTCAATTCCTTTAACTCCATTCCCAAACCAGGCCAACTGAAAGTCTTTCTTGACCTGATAAGAACCTGAATAAAGTCCTCCTTTGCCTAATTTCATTAAATCTGAGAGAAGGAAGGTTCAGATTTGTCTNNCAAACAAACAAAAAAAACCAAACCAACAAACAAAACCACCACAAACCCCCTCACCCCCACCCCCCAATCACTAAACCTTGTCACTAAGCACTATGTCAACCCATCTTTGGAATACCTCCAGGGATGGTGCCTCAACCACTTCCCTGGGCAGCCCATTCCAGTGCTTAAAAACGCTTTCAGTGTAAAAATTTTTCCTGATGTCCAATCTGAAGCTCCTCTGGCTCAAATTGAGGCTATTTCCTCTTGTCCTATCACCTGTGACCAACCCCTGCCTCTCTACAACCTCCTTTCAGCTAGCTGTCGAGAGCAATAAGGTCTCCCTGCAGCCTTCTTCAGGCTGAAAAACCCCAGCTCCCTCAGCCTCTCTTCATAAGGCTTATTCTCCAGACCCCTCACCAGCTTTGTTGCCCTTCTCTGGACCCGCTGCAGCACCTCAGTATCTTTTGTGTGGTAAAGGGCCCAAAACTGGACACAGTACTCAAGATGGGGCTTCACAAGTGCTGAGTAGAGGGGGACGATCACCTCCTGAGTCCTACTCACCACGCTGTTCCTGGTACAGGCCAAGATGCTAACAGAAGAAGAGCCTTGGGGCATCTGAGGATCTGCCAATATTTATTGACTCCGTTATGACAATGTAGACAAGAGAGGACTTGTAACATACCTTCCAGTTGCCTGCTCTTCTAAGCAAAGGTTTAGATACAGAAATTAGTGGGAAAAGGGAAAGAGTGAACATCTCTGACTGTTCACAGCAGAACATGTTAGGTAACTTTCTTTAAAATCTCGAGGGTGTTTGAGAATTGAAGTAATAGGAACCAGAAACCAGTTCCTCTGACTTAAGGGATTTGTTTCTCCTATTGGAGAAGACTCCAGCTGCAAAGAACTCTGTGGCTGCCCTCCTTATCAATGAATGCTTAAAGCAGTTGCTGCTGCAATTATCCTCATGCCCCTCCTGCAGTGAATAATCTTCCTGAGCAGTGCTCCAGGTCCGTAGGTCCTGCCAGTGTCTGAAGGAATGGTGATGCCATCAAAGGCTTCCTGGCCTCAGCTGAGTGGGCTGTGCTGCACAGGAGCAGGGTATGGCTGAGCAAAGCAATGCCTCTGGGGTCCTGCCAGTAATGGCCAGTGGGCTGGATCTCCATCAGCTTCTCCAGAGCCAGAATGTGTTCAGCTGTGTGGGAGAGGAACACAGTCCGAGCTGGGAGACGTTGCCTTGCTGGGTTTGTACGAGGCAGCAGCACCTGCTGGGGGTGGAATGGCACCCTCCTTTTTTTCCTCTCTCCAGTTAGACCACTAGTCTCAAGTCATGAATCAGGAAAAGGACATACTACCGAAAAGCAGAGAGGCTGTGTATGTAACCCGTGAACACTGAATTCCAGAAATTCCCTGGGCTCAAATCCTAGCTCCAGTGGTAATGACAAGAAACTATCACAGCTAAAACCAGAGCCCGAGGACCAGGAAATGAGCTGATGAGATCTACAGTGTCTGTTGTCCCCCACTGTCCCCCTCAGGCAGCTATTAAATATCGTTAGGCTGCTATTAAATATCATTATTAAATATCCCAGGGACAGGGCCTGATTATCATTTTTCCACAATATACAGGTTATCTCTGAGGTGGAATATAATAACATAACAGTGGTCATTCTCACAGAACCTACTGAACACTATCTTGTTGAGGACACTGCACATTAAGTTATTTTCTAAACTTTTTTTGCTATATTGGAGAAATGCTGCCCTTTTTTTTTAAAGTGATGCATATGGGTTTTATACTTTTGCATGTGCTGTAGTTGGCAATAATTAATAGCGTACATGTCTCAGCAGTTTCTTTTTTTCTTCCTTACATTTTAGTTAAAATGCAATGGAAATTCAATACCCTGATCCGTATTCTCCCTTCTGCTCACATAATTTCTCAGAACTGTCAGATCTCATTTGCAAGCCTTCCTTCTCCTGTCATCAGAAAATTATGTCAATATTCCACACTACCTGATGCATCCTCTTGCCACTTTATCTAAAGTGCAGAGAAAACATATGTAAAGTACTAACCAAAGTGTGAACAATTGTAACTGTTGTTCCTGGAAACAACACAGTTTGCAAAACATGTTGTCTTTATTATCACTTACACAAATGGCCTCAAAGTGAAAAGGCTGGGCGTGTGCAATGATCTCACACACCAGATATTACCTCTAAAATATTGAAGGAGCTCTGGAAATGTGTTCTTCCCCCTGAGTATTGGAAAGAGTACAAGCATAAAAAAGTCTGAATCCAAGACCACACGTAGGGTTTTCCTGTGAGGTATCTATTACAGAGAACACTGGCAAAGCTGAGAACTTTTATCTGAGCTGATATCGACACTCAAAAAAATAAAACAAAGCAAAAAAAACCACAAGAAACCAACAACAACAAAAAAACCCAAAACAAACTGACAACGAAAACAACAACAACAAAAAAACCAACCAAACCCCACCCTCTTAAAATGCAGTGGAATGCTGTGTTTGTATTTATTTGTCTCTCCAGTTCCATGGAATGCAGCTCAGTTGATTCACAATCAAGAGAGTCATCAACTGGGAAGACTGAAGTTCAATTGAGTTCCTTTACTGGAAAACCCTGTCATCAGTCAAAACTTTGTGCAGGAAAGGAGAAGGCTGTTGTGATTCCACTGTGAATTCCACTCTTTCATGAATCCCTAAAGTTGCTGATGAAGTTTAACCTTGGGATTCCTTGTTCAATACTTTTCTTCTAGATAATTAATACCTGGAGAGAAGTATTTTATATGATATAGTCTTAATATCTCTGATAGAAAATTCACGGTGGTATGATAGAACTGTGGCTAATGTAGGAAACCAGAAAAAAGGGGCCACATTTAACCATCCACTACTTAGTTGTGGCTATTGGCAGAAACTTGCAATGGCTACAGCGATACTGCCAGCCATTCTTGGAAGAAGCACCACCACAGAGGGCAATTAATACTGCTTGTTTATTTTCTGGCAGCCTTCATTACGCACTGGGCCACCGAGGGAGAGCCAGAGGCTGCTTTAATCTTCAAGAATTAGCAATAACATGCTGTGGCAGAATTTTAGAGATCGGACTGAATTCATTATAGCTGTACTGCACTCACAAAACATTGAGACTGCACGGACACTGGTATTTTCTTGTAAACTCATAAATGCCACTCAGATTCTGGTGCTGAACATCTGATTTTCATTTCATTTTGTTTCATTTTGTTTCATTTCATTTAATTTCATTTCATTATTTTATGTTTTATTGTTTCCCTTCCTGATCTACTTCCCCTCCCCTCAAGCCTGCCCCCTGAATTTCCTGTGACTGAAAAACACATTTCCTTCCATCTCCTGTCTCTGACTGTTTGGTAGAAACAGCCTCAAAAGCTCAAGAAACAGACCAATGGACAGTTCTTGGTGTTTCTCCCAGGAATGAAGGTTTGGTTGCCAGTGGCTTTAGTTTCATTGGAAGAGGCAGCTGCTCTCCTACAGCCAAGTGGGAAGATTAAATGATGTGGGGACAGTGAGTTCACCCAGGAGAGAAGGGGTGGAGAAGACAGTGTTCTGGCACAGCGATACACTTTTGTGTCAGGAGATCAAGTGCCTGGACTGGGCTGTGCTGGGAGGTTACAGACTAACTCAGAAATGACTGAAACAAATGGTCCTTGAAACACAATTTGGAGCAGAGCCTACAGGACGTCTGCAGCACACATGAGATAAATCCTAGAAATGGTTGGAAGGGATTTCTGACTGCACCAAAAGGCTGAGTCTTACTTTAGAGTGCTCAGAAAGGTTGAGAAAGCCCACTAGAAAAATTGCGTGCTAAGAATGATACGAGCCTCAATCATCCTTGAACTTGCTTCCTAGGGATTGATATAGCCAGAGAAAAGATTGTTGTTCCAGATGTGCACCTGGGTTTCTCTCAGTCTCTCAAAGCCTCCCCTGAGTCTATTAGAAGATGTTCCCCTGCCACTGCACTGCTGCTCAGAGGACTTAAGCACACTAATTTTATAGTGATAAGAATCTATAGGTGTATTCCCCTGGTATTCCTCTGTGCTTCCTCTCCTGGTTGGCATGAAGACCTCCCCTGCTTTCTTACAATAGTTACAGAAACATAGAATAGTTTGGGTTAGAAGGGACATTTAGAGGCCATCTAGTCCAACCCCCTGCAATGATCAGGGACATCTTCAACTAGATTAGGTTTCCCAGAGCCTCATCCAACCTGACCTTGAATGTTTCCAGGAATGGGGCATCTACCACCCATCTGGACAACTCTCATTGTAAAACTTTTGATCCTTATATCTAATCCTAGTCTACCCTCTTTTAGTTTAAAAACATTACCCCTTCTCCTATCAATACAGGCCTGGCTTAAAAGTCTTTCTCCATCTTTCTTACAAGTTCCCATTAAGTACTGAAAGGCTGCAGTAAGGTCTTCCTGGAAGTCTTCTCCAGGCTGAACAACCCAAACTCTCTCGGCCTGTCCTCATAGGTGTTCCAGCCCCCTGATCATCTTCATGGCCTTCCTCTGGACAGGTCCATGTCTTTTCTGTGCTGAGGACTCCAGCCCTGGGTGCACTACTCCAGGCAGGATCTCACCAGAACAGAGTAGAGGGGCAGAATCGCCCCCCTTGACCTGCTGGCCACATTTCTTTTGATGCAGCCCAGGATACAGTTGGCTTTCTTGGATGAGAGGGCACATTGTCAGTTCATGTCCAGGTTTTCATCCACCAGTACCTGCAAGTCCTCCACAGGGCTACTCTCAATGCTGCCATCCCCCAGCCTGTGTTGATACTGGGGATTGCCTGGAACCAGGTGCAGAACCCTACAGTTGGCCTTGTTGAACCTTCAGGAGATTCTTTTAGAGAATAGACCCCAAACCCAGCCCTGTGCTGTAAGCTCCTCAAAAATCTGAGCTTTGCTAGTTCCCCCGTATCTAATCAAGCATTTCAAATCCATTCTGCACCTACTTGCTTTTTCTTATACCTGGTACGCAAGCACTGTCAGGAAGTCAGGAAAAGNCATTATAGCTGTACTGCACTCACAAAACATTGAGACTGCACGGACACTGGTATTTTCTTGTAAACTCATAAATGCCACTCAGATTCTGGTGCTGAACATCTGATTTTCATTTCATTTTGTTTCATTTTGTTTCATTTCATTTAATTTCATTTCATTATTTTATGTTTTATTGTTTCCCTTCCTGATCTACTTCCCCTCCCCTCAAGCCTGCCCCCTGAATTTCCTGTGACTGAAAAACACATTTCCTTCCATCTCCTGTCTCTGACTGTTTGGTAGAAACAGCCTCAAAAGCTCAAGAAACAGACCAATGGACAGTTCTTGGTGTTTCTCCCAGGAATGAAGGTTTGGTTGCCAGTGGCTTTAGTTTCATTGGAAGAGGCAGCTGCTCTCCTACAGCCAAGTGGGAAGATTAAATGATGTGGGGACAGTGAGTTCACCCAGGAGAGAAGGGGTGGAGAAGACAGTGTTCTGGCACAGCGATACACTTTTGTGTCAGGAGATCAAGTGCCTGGACTGGGCTGTGCTGGGAGGTTACAGACTAACTCAGAAATGACTGAAACAAATGGTCCTTGAAACACAATTTGGAGCAGAGCCTACAGGACGTCTGCAGCACACATGAGATAAATCCTAGAAATGGTTGGAAGGGATTTCTGACTGCACCAAAAGGCTGAGTCTTACTTTAGAGTGCTCAGAAAGGTTGAGAAAGCCCACTAGAAAAATTGCGTGCTAAGAATGATACGAGCCTCAATCATCCTTGAACTTGCTTCCTAGGGATTGATATAGCCAGAGAAAAGATTGTTGTTCCAGATGTGCACCTGGGTTTCTCTCAGTCTCTCAAAGCCTCCCCTGAGTCTATTAGAAGATGTTCCCCTGCCACTGCACTGCTGCTCAGAGGACTTAAGCACACTAATTTTATAGTGATAAGAATCTATAGGTGTATTCCCCTGGTATTCCTCTGTGCTTCCTCTCCTGGTTGGCACGAAGACCTCCCCTGCTTTCTTACAATAGTTACAGAAACATAGAATAGTTTGGGTTAGAAGGGACATTTAGAGGCCATCTAGTCCAACCCCCTGCAATGATCAGGGACATCTTCAACTAGATTAGGTTTCCCAGAGCCTCATCCAACCTGACCTTGAATGTTTCCAGGAATGGGGCATCTACCACCCATCTGGACAACTCTCATTGTAAAACTTTTGATCCTTATATCTAATCCTAGTCTACCCTCTTTTAGTTTAAAAACATTACCCCTTCTCCTATCAATACAGGCCTGGCTTAAAAGTCTTTCTCCATCTTTCTTACAAGTTCCCATTAAGTACTGAAAGGCTGCAGTAAGGTCTTCCTGGAAGTCTTCTCCAGGCTGAACAACCCAAACTCTCTCGGCCTGTCCTCATAGGTGTTCCAGCCCCCTGATCATCTTCATGGCCTTCCTCTGGACAGGTCCATGTCTTTTCTGTGCTGAGGACTCCAGCCCTGGGTGCACTACTCCAGGCAGGATCTCACCAGAACAGAGTAGAGGGGCAGAATCGCCCCCCTTGACCTGCTGGCCACATTTCTTTTGATGCAGCCCAGGATACAGTTGGCTTTCTTGGATGAGAGGGCACATTGTCAGTTCATGTCCAGGTTTTCATCCACCAGTACCTGCAAGTCCTCCACAGGGCTACTCTCAATGCTGCCATCCCCCAGCCTGTGTTGATACTGGGGATTGCCTGGAACCAGGTGCAGAACCCTACAGTTGGCCTTGTTGAACCTTCAGGAGATTCTTTTAGAGAATAGACCCCAAACCCAGCCCTGTGCTGTAAGCTCCTCAAAAATCTGAGCTTTGCTAGTTCCCCCGTATCTAATCAAGCATTTCAAATCCATTCTGCACCTACTTGCTTTTTCTTATACCTGGTACGCAAGCACTGTCAGGAAGTCAGGAAAAGAAGTTCTGCCAGGAGAGATTTTTCTTTTCTGTTTTCTGAAAAAGGCCTCTGGCCAGTATTAGGAGAAAGTAATTTTCTGTGTGTAAGCCTTCTTCCTGGTGCTACTGGCAAAAACAAGGGACAGGTTTAAATAGCTCCTGGGCGGATCTTCTTTTGAAACCAACATCCCCAGCTCAAGCTCTCTTGCAGACTGTGTGCCCTCCTCATGTGCCCCTAATATACCACACAACTTTGCTGCCAAGTGCAAGAATTTATAGGACACTGGTGGAACTGTAGTAGGAGGAAAAGGCACACAGGCTTCCTGGAAAAAACAGCAATACCTCTATATGAACGATAAATAAAAAGCTCTCCCCCCTGGTAAATCTGCCAAGAGTTTGTTAAATTGGTTTCCTGTCTGCTGGTGTAAACATCCGATAGCAAATGTCCTCTAACCACATGACTTAATCCATCAACCTCTGCTAACCCTCTCTCCCAGTGTGGTGGCAGTGGGTATAGTAGGCCTAAAGTCTTCAGGTGTACTTGGAAAGCCTCTCCCTAAACTTTTTGGAAATGTATCCTGGTTCTTTCATACCTACTGCAGCTCTTCTGAGGCTTTCATACTATGCAGCTCTTCTGATTTCAGCATCAGTTGATGGGGAGCAGAAGTGGACAAACTTTGTTCAGGACTGAAGCTGTTCCCTAGAAAGGTCGCTGAGAAGCCAGTAGAGACCTTCTGCTGCCGCCAGATAAAATCAGCTCTAGCTGACAAAGGTTTATCTAACCTGTCCTTACACAACCCTAATGACATTGAAGCCATAGCTTCTCCACACAGTTTCTTCCAGTATTTAACTCTTTTCCATGCAAAAAGTATTTCTCCAGAGTCCAGCCTACCCCTCTCTTGGTGTCTTTTGACTTGATTTATTCCTCTTCTGTGCTCAACATGGGTAGAGAACAGCTAATTTTGCTGTTACTTTTCACTTTTTTGGGAGACTTGTCCCCTTTTCCAGACTGTCATCCATGTTCTTTCAGTCCTTTTTTTTGCATAATACTGCATTCGTCTCTCATTTGTCCCTTTGGTTTTTGTTTTGCATAGATAAATAGCTATAAAAATGCTCAAAATGACCCTTGAGGGATTCTGAAGAAAAATCTTGTAATCGCTGATCGCTGTAGTCATCAACTCCTTTATCCATACTAATAAGATAGGATGAGGTATGAGTGAAAAAACACAAGCCTAAGGCACAGACAATACAAAACATGTGTAAAGGAGGTGGTAAACCTCTGGTTTGTAGCTGTGGAGCTGTTTTAGCTGTACAGCTATTTCAGTAAACAGATTTTCACAGAGAAGAGCAGCAATTCTGAAACAGAGTGAGAGCACCCAAGACTAGTATACTCAGCCCGCTGTCTTCACAACGAGCACTCTGGCACTTCACCATGCTCAAGAGTGATGGAAAAGTGGGGCTCAGTGCACCCAAAGATAACTATGAGTAAATGCCATTTCCCATCCTTCATTCATTTTAGCCCAGAGTTTACATTTGTCTGCCACGATGGACAGCTCTATGGCATCTACCCTTCAGCCCCTTCAGGGGTAGCTCTGTGTCCTTTAGAACCACAGACCCCAAACTTTACTGGCCTGCAATAAAATTGACTGAAGCTATATTCTGGAGCAACATCATTTATTGTCCTTATCAGCTTGGGTTCTGGTAGTAGCAGCTGTGCCTGGCTACACATAATGCGGGAAGTTGGGGAGTCTGGAACATTGCCCATGAGCCACTTCTCTAGAGCTTCAGGCTTGCAGATCATTTGCTAGGATTGCATGGATTTGGAAAGGCATATTTCTGGTTAAGACTCTGAAGATGCATGTTGTAAAGAATTACATGCTTTCCAAGCCCGAATACATAAAATGTGCCATGCTGTATTTAGCATAGCTGCGGAGAGGAAGAAAGAACATTTACCAGCAGACTGGGTGAATCAAAATGCCAGGGTAGCTTTTGACAAACATTATTTAACTTGCATCATTGCTTATATGCATTTTCAATGTAGTATGAGAAATGTGAACTGGTCGTATTTCAGTGTAACCCTCTATTAGGGAAATGTGTATAATTTCAACCCAGAGTACATGGGTAACAAGATAGCCTTGTTAGCAAGCAACGTGTCCGAATGAGTCACAAGCCTCTTACACCATCATTCGGATCAGAAAGGATGCAAATCGGTGAAGGTTTCCTTTTGGATCTGTGGATTTTCTGCAGGTGCATCTTTCTGTTTGCATCAGATCTTTTTATGGAATGGAAATTTGAGGTCTGTGATCTTCCCCAAAGTGGGCCTTATCTAATAACTTTGCCAGACAGCTATTCCACTTCAGTCTTTGGAGAGGGATTAAAGAGGTAAGCTTGCTTAGCCGGTCTGAATCCTCTTCTTGTATAGACAAGTACCAGGCAGATATTTACCCTCCTTTGGTCTCTACAGAAGTGTTAAGAGTCATAAAGTTTTCTTGTCCTGTTTTCTTTCTGATGCAGTTGCTTTGGGAAGGGACATGGGGCTATGTTCAAGTGAATACCATTTTATGTGTGAGTTGACTCTTGAAGCCCAGAAAACTGTTACAAAGAAAATGAAGAAATGGGGGAGAAAATATATTTACAGTATATTTTTATTTTACCTTTCTTCTGACATTTAAAAATTGCTTAACATAAAATACAACACTGGTACCAGAAAGAGAGAGATATGAGTAGGGGGAGCCCAGACTCTCACTTTCTCCAGGGCACTCAAGAGTAGTAAAATCCAGTCTGTGCATAGAGGGATTTATCTGGTTGACTATAATAGATGTGATAGAAGGTTTTCCTCCCTGAGACCAACTGGAAACCAGAATTACTCTGCTGTCATTCATCCCATTACAGCATTATAACCTACCCCAAAATAAAGTACTTTGAAACGTGTTGAATACTCAGTTTTTGTCCAAGACATTTTTTAGCATTAACATGGCCATACTGAAACTTCCCAGTCCTGTTTTAATGAAATGGTTAAGTCGTATCATTCACAATGTGTTAAGGGTGAAGTTCCCCTTTCAGTGCAATAACTTCAGGAGTTAACCACCCCCCATCGGAAACGAAGCTTATTTTACATTACATTGTCATGACTACACCTATAACTATTAAGAAATACCTTTGTGGAGCTGAAGCTGTTATTTTTTTTTTTTAGAAATTGTCCATTAAAAAAAATCATATGATTAACACCTGTTGGGAAGATCCACCTGTAAAACTAAATATACTTTGTCAATGAGGCTATAAAACAATGACTGGAAGCCAGACAGATATCTTCCAGTAAGAAGTGAAGCAGAAATACTCAAATACTTGAGAATGAGAGAGATTTAACCTTCACAAACTGCCAAAGGGAGAGAGAGATTCTCTTTCTTGACATTTTCACACTAGTGCTTTCCTAGAAGATTATGTTATAGTCAAATTTAACTTATTGGTAGTAATTAAGTGAACTATAAGGACCCGTGTTACTCAGGAGACATGGCTACATAATCTGATGGTCTATTCTGGCCTATGAATTGTTTAAATATAACTAGCTATTTTATGCTTTTCTTTTTCCAATTCAACATAGTTTAGAAGTTAGTCAAGATACAATTTTGTTATTCCTAGTGAGGAAGCGATAGAGAAATGTGGGTTTACTTGAAGATTTCAATGGTCTGCGCATCTTGATGTGGTTTCTTTCATGGTTGTGCACATGAAGGATGCCGCAGAATGTGGGACATGACTGACCTCATGGTCTGAGGTTGTATGGTATGATATCCAATTCTTACCCGAAAAATAGGCGGCTTCTTTGAATAGGCTGTAGGAATCCTTTTCCAGGGAGATCACCACATGAGGTCTTCTCCTTTGATGTCGTGCTTTTCTCTGTTAAATTTCAATTGGTCATGAAGACAATAAAGGTCAAATTATCAACTGGGCAGAGAGTGCTCATGGAGGGTACAGAAGGCCAACAGCAGCTCTGGTCTTGTGGTTAGCTCTGTAGCTGCCCCAGGCTCTGCGTACACTTGGATGCAGTGGGCGTGCTGGATACATTCCATACTGCTCAACAGCTACCAAGGACATGCAGGAAGCTCGCAGTCCCTTTGTACCTATTGCTGTTCCTGTATACATGCATGGGAGATTACTCATTTGGAGGGGAAAAAGATTCCAGTAATTTGGGTACACATGGCTGAACTGACATGCTCTTAATCTAGGAAAGTTCTTCCTGTATCTCCTGCTTCTTCTCCAACAGGGAAAGCATGGTGCATGAAAAAGTTCAACTGAAGAACAGATGAGTACCTGTCCTGGGATCATGTGAAGTTCCACAGTTCGAGGTAGGGGGAGCAAAATGAGTACCTAGCTGTATCCCAGCCGGCTTCAGTTTACAAAGCTGGTTAGAAAACTGTGATCCTAAACTTGTCTTGTGCATCACCCTTTCTTCTTGTGCTTCATTACCTCCATGTCTGCCTTAATGGTCTGTGTTTTCAGTCCTTTTATATCATTTATCGTGGCAGGATAAACACCTGTTACAAATTTGCTTTTCAGTGCAATAGATAAGAGAACAGCATGCAACAGCCTAAAAATATTATTTTTGCATTTTTACTGTTTTTTGAGAACACATTTGTCCATAAAACCATGAGAGGGCAGCATTCTCTCTATCATTTATATTCTCTTTCTGCTGGAAAATTAAGAGAGACTTTCTTTAACATTCATCTCATATAAATGCCAGAGAAGTGTTATATATAATTCAGAGCTTGGTTCAATATTCTTTGTAATCAATAGGAATGTTTCCCTTGATTTAAATATGTGTTGGACTGAGGCTTCAGTTGTTCAAAATGACATCAGGAAGAACTGTCTGCATAATTTATATCAGAAGAAACTGAAAATAAACAGCCAGGAAATAATTTTGGTGGTGGTTAACCATCGGAACAAAATACCAAGAATACTGGTGTATTCTCCTCTTCTTGATGTCTTTGAGTACAGACTAGATGTCTCTTTGGAAAAAGTGGACAAAAGGTGCTGGGTTCAGTACTGAGGTAGCAGAGTGGTGTTTTGTGAACTGCATGGCATAAAAGAGAAGTTGATGCTGTGTGTATGCAGAACGAGATAAACCAAGCTTTTTATGTGGTTAGTAATTAATCAGTGGAACAACACCTTAAGTTTTCAGGGAGTGATATTACTGACGAGATGTGTCTCCACATGATCTTCTCTAAGTCAGTTCAGAGTTTCAATGCAAAATTTTAAGCTGTCTTGTTATCCTTTTAGCATGCATTATTGTAGCAATAAAAGACTTGGGCTTTTAGAAGAATTAATTGTGCACTTTTTTTTGCAAAATTAGAACAGCTTAAGATAGAGACAGAGGTTTTGAAAAGAGGAAGCAGAATTGTTTACCTTCAAATAACTGCTTCAGAAATAACTTAGGTCACAAGAAACTACAGATTTTTAGCCAGATGAACATTTAGACATCTCATAATGTCATTCCAATGTAGAGTGGCAAGTGCTAATTAGTATTCTTGCTTGCAGTTTCAGCACAGAGAAGTATTTAATGAACATGGAATTCTTTCTATACTGCTTGGCATGGTGACCCAACTCCGACCTCCGTGGGTTTGTGATGAAATGGTATTTTCTTATTTGTTTACTTCATCTCCTGCTGGTGAGGGAAATTCCTGCATGTCTCTTATTCGCTGTATTTCAGTCATTTCAACACCCCTAAAATGATGCACAAAGTTTTCACTGTCAATACCCTTAGCGGGTACCACAAGCTGTGGTTTCACAGAAAAGTCATTGGGACAAATGCAACGGTGGGCAAACGTACATGATTCGGAAAGAGTGACATGCCCCAAGCAAACATCCAGCACGTGAGAAAGCAAAGGATCTGCAGAAAGGACGACAGTAAAAGGAACAAAAATGTCATTTGCTCAGAAACCTATCTACCTTCACATTTCACTTGCATTTTCTCTCATTGATATGCACTACTTAAAAAGGTTTCCCAGTGTTTCGGGATGAAAGAAGTTGTGCCTTTCTGTGATTTTTAATTAGGACCATCATAAAAAAATATGTTAATTTTCTAGTTATGTTTTGAAGACTACTAAAGGGTGTTAGCATTTGTTAACTTGAAATACTTTCACATTGTTTCCATAACAAAGAAAAATGTGAGGTATTATTTAATTTCCCGTAACTTGCAGTATAAAAATGAATTCAATAACAAGTGAGCTTTGCCAAGCCGGCTGTATATTTTTTTGGAGAAATAATGTAGCTGGTTCAGACTAGCCCACATTTTACATGGGGTTTGAATTAGCACTTTTTCAATGGATCTTAAAAGGTTTTTTTCTCTGCTGTTCAAGTTAATACCGAAGCTCCAGTTCAGGAAGGTACTTCATAGCGTGAGTAACCTTGTTCAAAGCAGTGGGCTACTGAGACACTTAAGAGCTGGACATGTGCTTACGTGCCTCAGGAACGAGGGCTTGGCACACAACGAAACTAGCTGGTGTGGGGGGACCCACACATGCTTTGAGTCTCACCTAAGTTTTGATTTGATATCCAAGATAGTGTCTGCTGTTCTCAATTGGTGTGTGGGATGCTGCTGTTTCATGCTTGGCCTTGCCTTGCTCTTATTTATTCTGGTAACACCAAGAGGCCACAGCCCCATTGCAAGCAGTGTAAAACAGGGAAGGATAAAATGCAAGTACTCAAGACAGGCCCTAAAAGAAATGTCACAGCACACAGGAAAATAAATGTAGGAGTAGCAGCAAGCAACACAAGAACCTTATGCCTCTTCCTTTCTGGGTGGGAGATGGGGTGACGTTGCATATCGAGGGGTGAAATGAAGGAAAGGCGGCAAAGCTGCTTGAAGATGTCGAGATGGAGATAAGGAGTGGACAAAACGCAGCTCTTCACTGTGGGGCAATGGAAGTCCACTCAGGAGTGCTTAGAGGTCCTTGATCTGGGTTCTGCTCCAAACAGACGGTTTCACTTTCCCCTTCTCATTGAATCCAGCCTCTACGGCGGCATGGCAGGGAGAGGGGAGATGGAGAGATAACCATCGCTGTCTGGCTCTTGCTATTGCCAAAGTGGCTGATGAATCCCTTCTCGGCTGGCTGGCTGGCTTAAGTTTGCTTTTCTCTTTTTTTTTATGCACAGTGCTGTTGTGGGAGGCCATGGATTTTGAGTCATTTTAACAGTCAGCTGATGTATTCAACGGGGAGCTTATTTTGCTAAATAAGCTACAAAGCAAAACACCAAGAAGCATATTGCAGTGAAATAGAATACGGACTCTAATTGTCACAGTAGTTTTGAATAAATCTTTCCATTGTCACCGTCAGCGCACTAAATGCCAAGGCCTGTCAGCACCACTTCTTAGGTACCTACCCAAGGTAATTA
Source organism: Pedionomus torquatus (assembly GCA_013398155.1). Classification (NCBI taxonomy): domain Eukaryota; kingdom Metazoa; phylum Chordata; class Aves; order Charadriiformes; family Pedionomidae; genus Pedionomus; species Pedionomus torquatus. Next base: position 826,917 of record VZRU01006493.1, on the reverse strand, counting down.
TATAGTTCTTCTTGCTGCAGAACCCAACTGCATCCCGACCTGAGGTATTAATCTGTTAGCAATCCCAGTTTATGGCTTTTTACCCAAACAGAAAAAAAAAAAAAAAAAAAAGGCAAAAATAAATGACAGGCTTCATCTTGCGAGACAGTCAGATCCCATCTCTGCCTGCAGAGCCAAAATAACTTGGAGATCACCATAGATGTCTTGCTGGGAGCGCGTGGGCGAGGCAGTGCCACAGCAGAGAACTGAAGCTGCCTCCTTCAAGAGTCGCACACTGGGCTACCCATCTTTTTGTGGAGAAATGGCCTCAGGGAAGTCATGTGCAATTTCTCTCTTCTCCTTTTATGTCCATGCTCCCAGGCAGTCCCAGTCTCCGTGGGCATGAGGCCGAACATTCTATTTACCAAACATTTGCAAACAGCCTAATGCCACCCACATACGAGGTTTATAAATAGTAAATTTGCTGCGTTTAGTCATGGAACTGTGATGCTTTTCATCCCTCTACAACTTCAAACTCCGCGTGTGAGCGGGAACAGCAGCCGCTTTGTCCTCAGAGCCGCTCGCGTCTGTACAGAAGAGTGGCATCCTTCTAGTGGCATGCTTCTGCTAAAATTTTACATCTGTCCTTCTGGGTGGCTACCCAAGTGTATTTTCACTCTGAACACATAAAATCACTTTATAGCCAGAATGGGAAGAAAAGCGAACCCCCAGTTTATGAGAAACATGAGGCAGAGGGAGCAGAAAAGGGGATGTCACTGATTGCAGTCTTCTGCTGTTGCAGGCCAAACATCACATGGTCCCTTTCAGAAAATTAATGGTTTAGTGAAAAAAAAAGTTCAGATACCAGTCTGGCCCCAAGCTGCGTCCTGTGTACCTCACAGACTCCAGCTGGCATCTCTGGGTGCTATGTCAGATTGCAATTAGAAGGAATTTGAAATCAGAAGAAAAAGAAAGGCCTTTTGTGGAATTTTGTGTAGAATAGGGTTAAATAATTTAAGTATTTAGATATTATATTGGGGGGGGAAGTTGATTTTTTATTTTCTTTATTTTCTTCTGGTTTTCCCCTTTCCGTTCTTTCACTAAAGGGCCAAAATTTGTCCTGGCAAATTTATCTGTAAAAATCTATTTAGTTCAATATTCCCCTATTGTGAAGAAATCCCATTGTATTTAGCAAGAGGTATTCAGGCAGGTCCTATGAAAAAGTATTATTTGCCTTCAAAGTTTGCCCTTAAAACCTTTTAGAATTCATTCGTGATAGTCTTAGTCTGTAGGGGTTTTTTTCCCCAAACTATGATATGGCAAGAATATAATTCTGTATTAAATTCTAACAGCTCAAAAAGTATACGAAAAGAATAATTTTCTATTAAATGCTAAAGGACTTTCCTCCACGAGGATACAAGCAAGCCCTACAAGAACTGCTAGTTATGCTGCAGAAGGATTTTTCAGGCTTAGAGAGCTTGGGGGAGGGTGTTTGCATTAGTATTCACTCCACATGCTTGCCTGCTGTTCCACATGCACTGTTTTGTGCCTTTGTAAACTGCTCTGGATGCAAATGAAAATTATTTAAAAGAATTCACAGGAAAAAAAAAGCTACCAAAAAACAACAGAGCAGCAGTTTTTATGTATTACCACATTGCCTTCATTCTCATTGACATTTACTGTTAGCCTTTTGTAGCAATATGAAAAAAGATGGCAGAAACAGAGAAGGGAAAGGCTTTCCCTGATAAGAAAGGTTTTTTACATTGTAGAGAGAAGTTCTCACAACAAATCAGAGCGCTGTTAGCTTTCCCTGTGCAGTCAGCATCAACAATTTAAAGCAGCAGCACTGAATTCAATTGAAAGGGCACTTTGCAATTATTATTAATCTTTCTTGTTTGCAATATCTGCTTTTTATAGGAAAGAGTGTGTTCATCTCATCTGTGTTAATCCTTTTTAACAGGGTCAACATTCCCCTCCTCTCTTTTTATTTTTTTCTTCCCAAAACTCCAGAGTCCTGCACTGGTCCAAGAGCAGACCCAGCCAAGGAGCCACGATTCCGGCTCCCGGAGTTCAAATCGGAGCTGCAGGAGCACTTATGCAAAATTTCATTAGTGATCAAGTGGGCAGGATCACCTGCAATACACAGCTTTATGAAAGAAGTTCTGCTTTCCTCCTGCTAAAAAAATAATCTGCTTCTTACCACTAGCTTTGTGGGAGGAGACTTTAATGCTTTGTTCACTGAGACAAGCCTGGTTCATGGCCCACCACCACTGACTGTGGGCTTTGTCCTTAATATTTGTCTTGGTAGTGATACTCTTGAATCCTACTTCATAAGGAACATGGTATAATGCAAATTCATCTCACAGTACAAAGCTGTGTTTTCTACTCAAATAGTAGTCTAGAAGTATTCTAGCATCTCGAGAAGTATGAAAGTTTATGGAGGAAAAAAAAGAGCAGAGGCTAGAAAGTTGAGGGGAAACATCAAAAGCAAAATTCCACAAACACTGGGAGCAGACAAGCTTAGAAGAAAGCTATGGGGGAACCTTAGAATTTTTTAGAAAGGTGAATAAAAGTGGATTCAGGGAAGAGGTACATCTTGCTCATGCTCATACACACAGAGCAATCAAACGCCCAATGCTTAAAATCCACATTGCATAAAACACAGCAAACCCACGGTGCTAACTGAGGCACAGTACGGTAGATACAAAATCTTTAAATCAACAGCATTCCCTTATGAACAATAGTCACTTGTCTCTGAGAAATCTCTTTAAAAGCCCTGGTCCCTGCTGGGTGTAGCGCTGGAATTTGTGTTGTTGCTCTCAGGGTGCCACCCTGCTGTGCATATGGTGATAGAGAATAAATATGCATGAAGTCGACAGCTAGTTTGGCTTCTACCAAAGCTTAATTTAGCTCACTTGTCAGTGCTGAATAAGAGAAATTAATAACAATAATTAATAGTTCTTTTAACACAGTGAGTAAAGAGCATGAATAAAGAGCAGCATGTGATAAAAATGCTAAATCTGGGGAAACTTCAGAGCCAGGAGACAAAGACTGTGAAATGCACTCCACATCGCTGAGGAGGTAAAACATACTTCACGGGGCACTGATGGACTAAACAAAAGAAAATGTCTGATCAGAGGAAACAAAGGAATGTGCTGGAGCATCCAGGGAGGATGTAGTGCAGTTCACGCTGGCTGGAATGCATCTCCTGAGGAGGCTGAAATTCCTTCCACCTTCTCCCCCCTCCTTTTTTTTGGTTTTCAACGCTCTTTGCCAAGAAAAGGACAAAAGCTTTATTATGCCTGCAATTTGGCATAAGCCAAAGTACCTAAAAGGTGCTTCAGAGCATTTAGTACATGAGCATGTGCTATTTCTGCCAGGACGTGGCAAGCTTTCTGAGTGACTTTTGCCATCATCCACAAATTGCATATTCACTCTGTGTTACTTTGTGAAGGTCCCTTCTTTTTTTTTTTTTTTTTTCTTGGCTTGCACCACTGCACTTCCTTTGAAGCCAGAAGCTGAAGAGCTGACATTGTACAAGGAATTTCAAATAAATTCTGATAGCCGTTTTGGGGAGGAAACAGCGGGTGTTCATTATTCATTTTGTTACTTCATTGTTTCTGTCTATAGTCCTAAGTGGGGCTTTTTATGGGTGGTGCTCCACAAAGGCAGCATATTTTCTGAAGAAACTTTAAAACATTTCTAAAAGTCCAGCAAGTAGGCAACAGAGAAGTGCACTCAATTCAATTTTTATAATATTCATACACACATATATTACATGCACTTTTTTTTATATTAGCCTGGCCTGCCCCCCAGACACTCATCTCTCACAGGCAGTGGATTACTCCCAGAGAGGGCGGGTGGATTAGAAAGCAGTCTTTAAACTTCATTCAAGGGTGACCTATGAACAGAGGACAGTACTGAAGAAGACCTAGAGATGATGATGGTGGGGAAATGGGCAAGCTGAAGCTGGCCTCAGTGGCCTGCTGAAGGAAACAGGCCACGTGAAAAGCAACATGAAGATAATCAGGAAGGGAAAAGACCATGTATCTCTGAAAGCCGTGAACAAGATGCTTTAATTCCATTCAATATGAAAAGAAGAGGCTGTTGGGGAAGTTCAAAGGAGCATGCTGCTGTTATGACAAAGGGCAAAGTCAGAAACATTTTATAAATAAAAGAAAAAGCAATGCTGTATGTGTCTGAAATTAATTTGTAATGCTATCTACATACCTCACAGGACTGACATACAGATTACTCGATATTTGCAGCTGGAAAATACAGCTTTTATACCCAGTACTTTATTTGATTCCCTTAAAAGGCAGCACTACCTCACAGTGCTTTTTCTGCCTAACCTCGGCAAAGTCTACACTTGATGTTACAGTCTCTTATCTCACCCATGCTTCAGATTCTTCAGCATTCAAAGTCCCTGCTGTGCTGTGGAGGTTTACTGTCATAAGAAGCAAAAGTCCTGTATGAAGGAGCAGTCAGCTGCTTCTTGAGGGCCTTAACTGCCTGTAACCACTTTCCTGGTTGGAAAGGGAGAGCAGAGCAATCCATAGGTGGTGAAACCATTTGGATATAAATGATATAGGCTGTCCATCAAGCTGCACAAGCCAATAGGTGGTTCACAGTTGAGTGAACCCAGTGACTGAGAGATTGAAATTCAGAGCATGTAGCACAAAAACCTCAGATGTCCATGCAAAATTCATTGAAGGCTGGGCATGGCATCATTGCTGGCCTGACATCCTTGTGTATGTGGAAAATCAGAAGGAGGGAAAATTGGTGCTATGTTAATACCACCCAAATATACACAATGAAGTCAGACTGAAAGCAATGAAATTACAGCCGCTCCTCATGAGCTAACGGGACCATTTTCCTTAACCAGTGACCTTCAATTATAGAGTAGCAAGCAAATTAGTAGAGACAAAAAAGAAAAACCTGTTAGCCAGAAAATCTTACTGGCTAAAGCTTGTCTTGTTTCAGTTCCAGTTTCCGTAGCTTTCGGTAAAGTATGCGCTGTCTCTTTTGGAGTACTGGTGTTAACTGGAAATGTTGATTCCGGGAACAATGAATTCTTTCTTATCAAGCGATTGGGGGTTACAATTGAGTTGTATCAGAAGACATTAAAGCTTTCTAACTTGTTGAATGTTGTGGATCATTTTAAGAAGCCTCCTGATGCCATAGAGATCAAGTTAGGAACAAAATCAAGGCCAAAAAAGGCCAAGGCAGGAATGACTAAACAGAACAGCCATTTCTCTGTTCTTAGTTTTCCAGTGTCCTTTATGCTCAAGGTTGTTTGCCCGTAGGTTTAAGCGACTGTGAAGCAGGCTGGGGTGCAAATTTACAGTGATTCAGTTTTGGTGGCCCCCATAAAGAGGTAAAGGGCTTACTCTCAACTACAGCTATCTGAAACTTAGAGGCCTGATCCTACCCTGAAAAATTCACAGATCCAGATGAGTGGTGTGTTATGAATCCACTTTGAAAGGGGGCTGGAGAAGATAATGTTACCTGCAAGCTCAGCGTTCCACACAGGAAACCAGCACCTTTCAGATTCAGGAGCTGACTTAATTCTCTAGGTAGGCAGGCCCTGAATAGCAAAGAACAGATGGTCTTCCTCATTTTGAAGTTGGAGGAGATGTTTGTATTTAATTGTCTATGGCTGGTAACTTTATACGTTCTGTGACTCTGATTTTTCAGTTTCTGTATGGCAACTTCAAATCCTCTACTCCAAATCAAGTTCTGTTTTGATAGTTCAAGCTCTGACTTTCCTGCTCTGGATATTTGGTTTGACAAATGAGGTTTTCCTTATGGTATATTAGCACCTTAGATCTGCCTCAGATTTACAAAATGAGCTAAGGTCTCAATCAAAAAAATGAGGCAAAACCATTTACAAGATAAAACAAGCCACACAGTTAAAACAAAGATAACCACTTAGGTGTAAGCTTTCTTTTGACAACATTATTAGCTAAATACCTTTTCTCTTCCTTCAGTATATCTTGGCATGAGATATCCTCCCCAGGGTTTCTGAGTTATATGACAGAAAAGGGATGGGGAAATATCACAGGGAGTTTTCACATACTTTGGCAAAATCCAAAACGTACTTTCCTGCTACCTGCACCCCCACACTGTCCACAGCTTCTTAAGGTTTCCTTAAGCCTCCATTTTCAAAGTTTTCCCTGATAGTTCAGATCATCAGCTCATTCGATTTAAACAGAGAGATTAATTTCTAAGGGACTGTGGTAACAGCATGGTAGAATGCCAGATTCTTTCATTCTTGCAGCTACTATCATGCTGGCTTTCAGAGGCAATCGGTCCTTCTGAGATCCCTCTTCCCCTTAGTTTGACAGAAATCTGTTAATGACAAAGCTCTGAGTGTTCTCTAAATGCAATGTGTGGTGAACTTTGAGTCCCAAACCTGAAGCCACAGTCTTCCCACTTTTCGTTGCTTGGGCTCAAAAAACATCACACTGATATATTGAGATGACTCAGCTACACAGCGTTCACCTGCCAGCACCAACTCACTGGTCTGGACTTGTGAGTTTTTCCAGATAGCAGACAGGCTGAAAGAGCAAAGTCATTTATAGACCTGGTGATTATAATGATGCATGGGACCAAAAATAGATTTATAACAATCATAACATCCAGGACAGCAATACAAATAGTGAGGATAAAAAACAGGGAAAGACAAATACCTGTCTGGAAATATGACTACTACTGAATCAATAAGCTGATGTCCTACCAAAAGCACGTCTTTACAGATTGAAAGCAAAGTGGTATCAGTAACTTTCAGTCCCCCAGTGACAGTGATCCTTTTTCTCCAGTTTTATGTAGTGTTACGAGTTGTGGTGAACCATTCCTGTTAACTAGAGGGCTGTTTCTGCATTACTTTTAACTAACGATTTTTAAAACAAGCTAGTCATATTCCCATGAATATGGAACAGACCACTTAATGCCTATATCCACCACTTTAGGGTTAACAAAAGAAGAAATCGGGNTGTTATGGCATGTAATCACAAACTTGGTTGTTTTGAACACTGCTCAGAACAACTTGGTTGTAGCATGGACAAGTGTTTATTACAGGGTTTACTGCCTTGTCCTATGATTCCACCCTCTGCAAAGCACATCTTAACTAATTCCCAAAGGCAAAGTGGCAACACTGTAAAACACTTCTGAAAACATTTAAACTGCAGGTTAAACCTTGTTAAAGTGCAGCTCTTCTCTGAAAAGTGACACCAAAAATGGTAGTGTGGGATACTGTATTTATTGCCCATTTGTGATTTCCAGATCAAACAAACATGCTAAGTACAACTATATCATTCCCTCCTAACATCCACAGCCAGCTCTAAAGACTCCATGAATTTTTCATGTTTGTGTATTATTAAGAAGATGGACTCCTTAGCATCTGTACAAACCTGCTGTCCTCACTGGAACAGATACACCTTGGCCACCTTCCATTTAACTGAATGAGCTCAAGGAGGATCTGTTTTCTTCTTATTAACCTGTGTCAGTTGTTTCACTGCTTATGGGAGTAAACCATCTTTTCAGGCAAATCTAATTCTGAACAAAAATATACACAAAGCAGGTATGTCAAAGAAGATGCCACTTCTTAACCATAGCCATACTTTCAGCTAAAGAATTTGAATGGCTTTTTAATATATCTTCTGGTCTGTTTCACAGTATAAAATATTTTGATCTCTAGAAAATTCTGATATGAACAATACTTTCCCTAGACAAATAACCTGTTTAAACACAGGCGTATGAGCTACATTTGTATTTCTCTAGAGAGCCAGCTGTTGTGTATTTATGCCTGGCACTGGCAATGAGAAGACACAGCCCAATCCAAAGCCCATGGACATTCAGGTACACTGATCAATGAATCATGGGGAGTTTGCTATAAGTTTGGTGGTTTTCTTTCTGCTGTATCTGAGCAGGAAGCCATCAGCCTGAGCCACCTCTTATTTGACACTGGAACTTACTGTTCCCAATCAGGAGACAAGACACATTGCCATGGTCAGCTCTGAGGGAATAAAGCTAATTTGGCTTAAATAACTTCCTCTGATGGAGTTGATACAGCATTCTGGTTGACACTTAAAGTTGGTCCCTATACGGAGAATACGATACTCATGCATAGCTACCATTACATAGTTAAAGATGTCCATTTCAAAAACAGTCCTTCCCCCTACCCCACAATGAATATGTAGAAATATAGAGGTAGATCCTGTTTATTGGTACTACCGTCCCTTTTTCTGGGCAGTACATTTGTAAAGAATAGATATGATACCGATATCTAAGAATAGATGCTAAAGTACTAAAGGGCTCTGAGAAGATTACAGGGATGGTTACAACATCCATTTAAGGTACAACAGTAATCGAGTGGTCACTACTACCCAACAGATGCCAGCAACATTCCCTTGGGTGGTTTCTGTGCTAGTTGTCCCATCACCTCTTACAAAGAACTCATCACTAATTCAAGTGGCTAGAATTTTTATTGTCCTGATGAGTGTAATAAGCATCTGTTTCAATCTTAGGTTATGCTTGAGGGGTGTTCAAACGGTTGCAGATGTGTAAGCAGGAACGCGCCTAGGCTGTCCTTCTTTAAGACAATGGTTTCCTGACTTAGCATAGCTGAATTCTTGTGAACCAATATGCAGGTTTTTTCCATCTCACTCTTTGCCAATCCCGCACAGTCTTGTGACTCAAAGGGGCAAAACTGCACAACCCAGAGCAGACGTGGGCCCCAGATTTCAAATGCTCGAGAGCTGGAATATCCAGAGCTGAGGTTTTGGTCTGGCCTGTGAAAAGGGAGAGAAAACCATCTGTGAAAACTGGAGGCACATCTGGGTTTGGCTTCTACTCCAGGATCCCACAGCCTTTCATAATCACTTTCCGAACATCTGCAGGTTGGGAGAAGAAATTCTTTCTCCACACCTTTGCTTGAGAAGTCATGACCAGCTCTGTGCCTGGTACACACTGGGGCTTCCAGAGAGCCCTCTGAGAAATCTAGGGAGGCAGGACCATCACGGTTTGATCATTATGGCTATAGAAAATAACTAACTAACTAACTTTTCTAACTAAAAGCACTGCGTGGCCAGTGGGGGAAGGAAGAACAGGCCCCTGAGTGGAGCCTGTACTGCGGACAAGGGCTTGCTGAAAACACTAAGCCTCCCTTTTTTCTAGACACTGGATGCCCCTGGAAAATCCCAACCTCACGTGCAAAAGCCCCATGTCATTCCCACCGGTCTCTCCTTCTTGCCAAGCCCCCCAGGGCAGGGTCTGGCTGGTGGCACCCTGGGCAGCTGGGCACCCCTCCTGCCGCACGGGTCTGCGGGGCAGAAAGCAGGGGCAACAGGGCCATTGCTCACATTCCTGCCTCCGCGGGAAAAGGAAACCAGCAGGGATCCTGCTTCCCCTCAGCCTCCCCCTCCTTTGCCTCCCAGCCAGCCCNNGAAAGGAGCCTTGCTCCTCCCGGGGCAATGGCGGCCTGGGTGTGCTGGTGGGCCGCGCCAGCGGGTGGCCGTGCCGCCGGGGGACCTGAGGCTGCCATTTTAAACTGTGTCTCCCGTGAGGCTACGGCGCCGAGGGAACTGCTGTCATCCCCAGGGCACATGTGTCCCCACCAGTTCTTGGACTAGATGACCTTTAAAGGTCCCTTCCGACTCAAACTACTCTATGATTCTATAAGCCAGCTGCTGAGGGGAGAGGAGGGGGGGACAGACAGGCAGCCAGACAGAGCCCAATTAAACCCTCCCCTGGCCAGCCCCTGACACTCCCTCCTGCATTTTCCAGTCTGTGGTTACAGCACTCAAAGGGTTCCATTAAGTCATCAAGTTTTACAGGTTCCTTAAAAAAAAAAAANAAAAAAAAAAAAAAAAAAAAAGAGGGGGAGAGAGAGAGAGAGAGAGCGCGAGAGAGAAAAGTTTGGTCATGGTAGGGAATGAGTGATCAAAGCTGAGCCAAAGCTTCCTGTTACACCGGGACTATATATATATCGTGCCTTTAATGTTGGGGGATGTAAGCAGGCTGCTAGGAGACTGGAGCGGGTGCTGACTCTCTGCCTGATTTCCCAGCTCGCTGAGGTTTCTTCCACCGACCACAATGAACAAGTTCCTGTGCTGCACGCTTGTGGTAAGTCCCTCCAGAGAGGTAGATAGGCTTTAAGATGCATTGCAGCTTCAGAGATCAGGCTGTAAAGACAGACGGCTTTTCTTCTGGGTTTTGTTTTGTTTTTTTGACTTGGGTTTTTTTGGTTTTGGTTATATTTTTTGCCTTCCCTCTGTTTTCTTGGTAAACCCTTTTCATTTCATCACGCTGAGCTTTCCTGGTGAGGTTTGGAGTGTGATGGACACATCCAGCTCCAGAGAGGCAGCAGGGATTTTCATCCCATTCTTAAGGTAGTGACATGATTCGCTTTTCTTCTGCCTTTTTTCCTCTCTCTCTCCTTCTATAAGGTTTCATTATACGGGTCTGACACAAAGCATGGTGTCTAAGAATGAATTTAGAAACTGCAGGCTGGGATGTTTGGTTTTGATTTACAAAAGCTCCATCTCTGCCTGTCTCTCTAATCGCTGCTGTACTGGCACTGGTCAGTATCTCAGATACTGGGCTGGTTTTCCTACTCAGGAAAACCACTGTGAACTCCAGAAAAAATCATGTCATGCTTGTTTTTGCTTAGAAAATTCAGCTTCATGTGGAAGAAAGTGATGAATTAGTAGCTGTTCCAGTAGCTATTACAGAAAAAGTGCTACTAAATTCAGTGTAAGCCCTCACTTTAATAAGTTTTTGTTTACTTGTGATTTAGCAAGATACTTCCAGATGCAAATTTGGAGATGTTAGCAGCACAGTAATTCTTTCAAAGTGTCATTTAATCCATTTAGCCGTATGGAATTGTATATGGTGTCAGAATAATTAAAACCTGTGTATAGATAAATACTGCATAATATCTATTTGGAGTCTATTAATCTGTTGAGAGGAAAACATTCAAAGAAAAACATTTAAAAAAAATATCCAGAACAGGCTGTCATGTACGTCTGCATGGTAACTTGTTCCTGGGTTGTTTTGGTGAGTACAGTGGCATTAATGTTGTGGCAAAGTGTTAGAACTAAGATCCATTTATTTTGAACACTCTTTATAAATGCAAGGAGATTTCCAGTATCCGATGAGTAATGCATGTTTATTACTCTCTGTACAACTTTCTGAAAGAGCTTTTTGAGAAACAAACCCAAAGTAATTAATTGTGCAAGGGAAGCAAAAATTGTCACGCTTGTGGTCAGCAAATTGAAAGGACAGCTTTTTCATCTTTTATTTGATGTTGTGCCTTCTTTGTCTATATGAAAGCATGGGAAATTAATACAGGAATTTCAGCAACAGCCTGTTATAGGCTTGGCTTCTTATCTGTGGTTGTCATAAAATAGTCACATCACATTTTGATTTTGATTGAATGTAATGTGCCTGTTCATGTTCTTTCATAAAGTAATAGTGTTTGGTGAAGTTCAGCGTAATTCTCTGGCAGATGAGTATCAGGGCTGAAATACGTCAGTGGCAGGAGTACATACCAGAGAGCTTCATCATTCAACTCTTCCTTTAAATTATTATTTAAAAGCAATTTATGTAAAGTTATTGTGAGGTTTAAGTACTGTCAGTGAAGCTGAAGTACTGTCAGATGTGCTAGAGCTCAGAAAAGTACTTTTAGTACCTGTTTTATAAGAACATTTGTAAGAGCCACAGCGGCAGTTCAAAGTTGTGTGCTTGGCTTGCGTACCTTAAGCCCAGTTCAGAGACACCATAGCTAAAAAAGGCTCTTTGGACATGACGTGCTTTCAGCCTTGGCTTTTTTGCCAATGTTTCAGAAAGAGGACCTGCTGTGGTGGTGCACACATATACGTTTGCTGGAACACTAAAACTGCTTACAAACAAGACAAGTGTTATGAAACCAGACTGAATTGAAAGAAATTCCCCAGAGCTCGATCTCGTTACTTGTCACATAACTATCTTGACCCTTAAACTTGACCTTTCTCTATTTTGGATCTCTGGGTGCATGTGACATTCTTTTTCTGGCCTGCCTGTTGGGTTTGCTGTGTGTAGGCAGCAGTGGCTTTGCAGCCCGCGAGGGTAGGAGTTATCTTTCTGTCTGACTTTCTGTCTGTCTGCATGTGTGTAAGTTAAAAATAAAACACCAAGGTTACCAGAAGGATTTTTAAAAGATATTGTCAAAATTTAAGTAACACCCACTGTTCAAATCTCACAGAAAGTTTAATTTTGTTCTTTCTGTATTTAAATTTAATCCTAGTAGATTTGTGACTCAGATGGTCTTCCTGGAGAAAAAACACCTGTTTGCACATAATAGTGGACATGTTTCTCTAGCTAGATGGTCGGTTGTTAGTAATTTTGTTCAGTGCAAAGGCAGAGTATAGTCATGGTGGTAACATCCCAGGTTTGGGTTCTCTCTCAATCTCGCTGTCACTCTGGTGAATGATGTTCCAAAATATGAGTTATGGATAAGACACGTCTTTTGGTGAGTAGCTTGTTCATCCTTTCTTCTTTCCACAAGTTCCAGACAAAGGAAGCTCATATAAACAAAGACTTTCAATTTAACACTACTTTGATAATATGCAAAACTCCTCTTCAGTTGAATGTAATTTTCCTACCAATTAAACTCAAACGGTATCTTAGACCCCTAAATTGCTTTAAGACCTAAGTTGCTTTGTGAGTGGAAACTAACAGCATCACAAAGTCTCTGAAAGATTCAAATTGTTGATGTATTGCTTCACTGACAGAGAAATGGAGGCAGTGTTTTGTTTGATATCTTCAGTTATGAATACAGGTTGCTCAAAACAGTCACTAGTTATATTCGTGATATAAAAGAGCAGCCTCCATTTCACAAAGACCATACAAAAGTAGGTCTTGTTATGGCCAAAGTAGGCAGATTGCACTGAAGCAGTTGGCAGAGCGGGGAAACAGCTTTATAAGATAAACTCAAAATGGTGAAAAAGACTCTGATTTAGCTTTCATTGTGTACCTGATGCTCAGCTGCAGTCTGCCCAGAGGTGCTTCCTCTGGGCTGTTCTCTCAGAGAACCTGCAGCGGCTCATGGGCTGTGCCTTTCAGCACAGCTGTCAGTGCAAACAGGTTAAATTTGGTGATTGCATGGGGCCCTCCTGAACAGCAAGGTGAAGAGGATAAGATCTGAGCATCTCCCAGAGTGATGGGGGTCATTTCTCTCTAGATGACAAATATTTTACGGTGGTGTTTGAAATAGACAACCATGGAGCATCACACTATCATGTACTAGATCTAGAGATACTGGCTTGATTTGACAAGCTGTTGATTAGGAGGACCTCTTCAATACCATCCACACTATATTTTGTCACTGAGATTTCTTTGAGGAACTGTGCATGGTTTCAGTGAGGCATTCTGCCTAGGGGCTGAGGGCAAGTGAAGGCCTCGCCTCCTGCCTTAACTTTGTCCAAATACTTTGTGTAGAAAGCAAAGTAGGAGACCTGTGAGGTTTTACTTTGAACCCAATGCAAACACTAGGAGTGATCTGACAGATGCCTTGAACGATTATTTATCACACAGGAAAATATGCTTCAGAATAGTTGTGGAATGCAAAACAGAAACAGATATTTCTTTCTCGGCAAATTAAACATTCTCCTTTGGTCTACAACCCAAAACCGCAAACCCAAGCTATATAATAATATTTTCATATGCTGAAAAGCCACTTTCATTTCTCTCACAAAGCAGTGATTTAAAGGGATGATGCTTAAAGGATTTTTCTTTATGTGCTTTGTCTTCCAGTTCTTTTTAATTCAACAAGAAAAAGCAAGTGGCTCTTTGCCTTACATTAAAGACAAATTAAAAGGGTGTGTACTTTTTCATGCCTAGGATCTGAAATGAAATTTTACAATCACATTATTTCTCTTTCAAAAGCATCTTCTCAGGAGGGCTCAAATAAATGGACTGCACAGGCCTTTTATGTTAACATTGCCAATTTTGTATATGCTGACATAAAAATGGTACACAAAAATATAGCTTTAGGCCTAATGTGTTGAGTGACACAATCAAAGAATTGCTTTTTTGCCTTGGGCAACTCATTTTTGAATAAGTTCTGAATATTTACTTGCATGACACTGACTTACACTAGATTTATATTTCAGTATTTACAGTTCATCCCAACTCCTTGCATGGAGATGATTATCCTGAGAGGTACCCAGGATTTGGCGCAGGAGGATGGATGAGGACTGACTCTTCCAGTCCTTTCAGAACTGAGCCCATTTCACCCGATAGAGTGATAGATGCAGTTAATGATGCTAGGTTTGGTTTTGGTTTAGTAATTATCTTGTTACCATAGTATTTCATATTCATAGAGGGGAAAAAAAAAAAACAATACACTAAAACATTAAGGTTGTTGTTTTGTTTTGTTTTGTTTGTTTGTTTGTTTTTTAAATTAAGCCTTGTATTTCAGTACCCCTAAGAAAACCCTTTGCAATTGTGTGCACTCTGAATCAGAGTAACAGCTAATTTATTGAGGTGAACAAGATGAACAGGCTTTCATTGGTATTGGGATATATAGGATGTGCTTAGGGCTGAAAGAAACTTCTTCCAGAGAACCAAACGGCTTTCAGAAATCTGTCGGGAGCTATATTTAAACTACTTGGGTTTTTTGCACTTGCTTCTCAGTAAAAGGCTGCTCCCAAACTTCTTCTGCTGAGAGAATCCCCTTTTCATTTGCCAGTATTCTCCTTTAACAAAGAAAGTTCTTCTCTCTCCAGGTCTTCACTGTCTACTTGTACTTAATCTGTAGGAATTGTTTTGACTTGCCAAGATATTGAACAAGTCAAGATCTTCAAAATAAGGCTTTCCATATCCTTCCAGTCCTTCTTTATACATTTTTGGGCTGAAATAACCTTTCCTAAACAAGGATGAACAGAATTTTGTGCAACCATCTGAATGACAAATCCATAGCTTGGCCAAGTGTAGTACTGAGAGACTCTAGCTTTGGGGTTTTTAGGGTGAACACCTTTGGGTTTTTTAAGCGAACATGCTGATTCCAGTAAACTGAAGCCATACTTCTTGTTTCTTTTTCCTTTGAAACCGGAATGTGCCGCCTACTCCAGCAAGGGCAAAAAGGCCAGCACCAGCAGGATCAAGGAGAAATCCTACCTTTGGTGAAGGTTTGAGGAAGACAAACAATCATAGAATCATGGAATTGTCTAGGTTGGAAGGGACCTTTAAGATCACCTAGACCAACCATCAACCTAACTCTGATAAAAACCATCACTAAACTATCTCTAAGCACTATGTCTACCTGATCAGAAATAGGTCATGGCATTTTCATGTACTCAAATAGTGCTATTCCTCACAGCAGAAATTAAGGTGTTTAGTAAGTTGCCCACTTATGGGGGGCATTCAGGTCAATCTGAGTTTTTATGTAACTGACAATTTGATAACAAGTTGGTCCTAGCATGGCTTAGGATGAGAAATGTCACAAATGACACAAAATGTATTGAATTAGCATTCTAATTTGATTCAGGAACATGCTTTTGAAGGGCCTCTCCTGATCATCTTTATTTACTGCATTTGAATCTGCACATCAGAGTGGACTTGAAGTGCACCAAGTGGATTTACAAAAGTAAACTGGATTGATGAAAGTAAATCCAGAGACAGACTCCAGAGACGCACCAGATGCACTGTAAACATTAACGCATGCTGAGTCCATGAGAACAAACTGAAGTTAGTCCAAAACACCCCCCCTGAATCACGCATAATGTGGATGTCAGGTGCTCAGCACCATCTGTTTTGCTCTACAAATCTGCTGTAACAGGTGATCCAACCTGCTAAGGTAAGCACAAATTCAGTATGCCTTAGACCAGTAGAAAGGACAGTTTAGTGATATTGCCCTCTGGCTTGTTCTGCAAGCTTGGGGACAAGAGGAGTCTTTTCATTCTGTTCATGTCTGCAGTAAAACTAGTAAAAATCATACTTACTTACCTCCTGCCATTCTTTCTACATTTTTCCAAAACTTGTGAAAAACAGATTGCTTCTGCTTTGGCACTTGACATAGGTTCAAGGATAACTTTTGATTTTCAGGTTGCGTATTAATAGTCATAATACTCCTGTGTGCTTGATGTTTTCAGTCTGCATAGAAGACAATCTTGCTGATCTATTCTGTAAGTATTATTAAGTGACCTACAGTAGTCTTATGAAAAAGTGTGGCATCGGAGATTGGAGTCTAGGAATGTAGTTAACAACGTACTGGATCTAAGAAAAAATGAATCCAGAGAAGCAGCCATAAGAAACCCTACATGCTGTCTATGGCAGGTGTTGACAACTGATGCATAAAGGAGATTGAAGAAAAAGGAAAAAAAATAGTGACATTTTTCCAGAGTACTCCTCCAGACTCAAGCAATTTGTGGTTTGGGATTTCCTGACCTAAAAGTGATGTTTATTTTTAATAGCCCGTTATTAGAATTTTCCTTCATCACTTTGTCCAGTTGCATTTCGAACTCAACAGTTTACAATGTCCTGTGGCAATGACTTGCACAGCTCACTGTACTAATAGGATCACAGTAGTCAAACAGCAGTAGTAAGGCTAACCTAGCTCTATGTTAGAAGTGGTTTATAAAGTGCTCTGGTAAAATACTGAGATATTGATGGCATTTGTAGCTTCAGTTTGACTGAAGAGCTTTTTCTCATAATTGTTTACTAAATAAAAGAGTTGGATCTGGTATACATATGGCTCAGCCACTGCTGGGTGCAGCTACATAAGGTGCGTTTCTGGGAAGGAAGGGAAAACAAATATGATGTGATGTGCTTTTCTTTTAAAAATACAAAGAAAAAATCAAATGCAAAGGCGGATCGTCCTT
Source organism: Pedionomus torquatus (assembly GCA_013398155.1). NCBI lineage: Eukaryota > Metazoa > Chordata > Aves > Charadriiformes > Pedionomidae > Pedionomus > Pedionomus torquatus. The sequence continues at coordinate 810,076 of VZRU01006493.1, read as the reverse complement.
TTAGTGATACTGATTTATTAATCCTATTATAATGGTTATTGGTTATGCTCATTTAGATTAATAGTATTCTGGTTGCCATTAGTAGTTCAGAGCTATTGGTACTTCCAAAGGCAAAACTTTGCATGGTCTCCAACATGTACTGTCCGAGAATGGTTTTGTTCAATTTTTAAAATCAGTTCTCAAATTGTCTGAATTATTTTCAGGGTTTTTTGGCTTGCTTCATGTAACTGTAGGTTCTTCAGGAAACAAGTGCCTTCACTTTTCTTTATGAAACCCTATGCTCTCGTACCCTGATTATTGAATCTGAATTATTTCTAATCCTGGATCATCTCCTGCAGCAAAATTTCTCACTTGCCTCATATGTGATTCCCAATGTGAATTGTCAAGCCAGGAAGATGGCGAAAATCTTGTTGGTTTTACTCCTGTGTGTTGCAGAGGGGACTTGAGCAGTTTTGAAACGGTCCACCTAACCATTTGGGACCTGAAAACGTGTGAGCAAGGGCAGAGGCATGACCCAGAGGAGCAGATCCTGCTGCAGTGACAGCTTCGGGTTTGTTGTAGGCTGTGCATTGCAGAGAAGGAAAACTGGCATTTCTGCACAAGGACGTGCTGTCTGCATGTCTGCTTGCTGTCTGTAATAATTTTCACAATGTCAGATTTTCATCGGTGCTGGGTATTGTCTTGAGTTTTCACAGATGCCTGCATGGAATGTGGATTGATGCTTGTCTTTGTAGCTTCTGTGCTGCATGTTGCATCTATTCTGCAGAGGGAACGTGTATGTTCATGCAAGTCTTGGACTCTGGGATGCTATATTATCTATTACTCAATAAAAACTGTAGGAGAAAACCTGACCACATCAACAATTAATGGGATGACCAGGAATTCCTTATCACTAGAGTAATAGTTGGAGATTTACCAAGGGTGGGTGTATTTTTCATCAATGGAAAGCCATTCACCATTAAAAAATGTGCTGCGCCCTCTTGTTAAATGGATGGCATGAAACAGATCCAGTCATTTGAGAAAAATGGAGTGGGACATAGAACTTCAATGAGTAATAAGGAATTTCTCACAGTGGAAGAGACTGTGCATTGAGACCACATGAGAAAGTGGGATCTCCATCTCTAGAAATCACGGATCAAACAAGTTACAAGGTTTAGTCAAGGATAACTAGAAGAGGCTTTGGGGGATATCCGTACTAGCTACATTTCATTCTTCAGCCTGTATAAGTATAGCTGTGTAAAAAGTGGATTCACAGACAGTCTACAGGAGAACGCACTAAAGAATATTTTCTGAAGAGTTCCTAATTTAGGCACCCCATGTTTCTTGGTGCACACTCTGTGACTTGTGTTAATGCAGATGTACAATTAAATTATCTTTTCCAACCTTAATAAGACTATCACTTAAAAACTGCCATGTTGTGGCACAAGTAAGGCTCTTAGATGGAATCATGGAATGGTTCAGGTTGGAAGGGACCTTAAAGATCTTCTTGGTCCAACTCCCTGCCACAGGCAGGGACAGCTCCGACAAGAGCAAAGCCCCATCCAGCCTGGCCTTGAACACTTCCAGGGATAGGGCACCCACAGATTCTTTGGGCAGCCTGTTCCAGTGTCTCACCACTGTCACAGGAAAGAATTTCTTGATATCTAATATAAATCACCCATCTTTCAACTTCAAACCGTTACCCCTCTTCCTATCGCTACACTTGCTCAAGACGAAACCTCTTTAAGAGACAGAGTCTGAATGAATAAAAAGAGTTAATCCCACTTACACTTTGAGGACATCTGCCTTGGAAAAGAGGAAAATGTGTTCTTCCAGTTGATTTGGCAACAATGTATTATCTGACTGGGATTAACATAGCAACAAAGACAAGTCAGCTGAATGTATACATTGGAAAAAAAAATCTTCAGTCAGAGCCAGTTTACTTCATCTTTATAAAATGTACAGGTTTTAGAAGAGAAGTGGCACACTGGTCATGCAGCATTGGGACAGACCCAGGTTCTCAGTGGGGAGAGTGAGCTACAGGCAAACCCCTTGGGGCTCAGGGCAGTATGTAGGGGGTAAACCCATGAGTTATTTTTTTGGTAGGCTGGTGGAATCATGGAACCAAATTATAAATTACAAGACCAAAATGACAAGACAGGGAAGTTGTCTCCACAGGAGACAGCTCCTTAGATCATACCAGCAAAGCAGACAGTTGCAGGAGGCAGAGTGAGTATAGGGCTATGACATGTACCAGTAGTGAAACAGGTCCTCACAACAGTCCTAAATCTGTGGTTTTAGATAGCAAGGGAAAGCATTAGCCTGGCCTCTGCCAGCTCATGCAATTAAGCCCCTAATATTCCTTTCATAAACTGTAGTGCTCTTTACCTCTGCCTGAAGCTGCATGTTCAGACTCAATGTACCTGCCACGTTTTATCCCCAGAGCTGCCACATTTCAGTGCAAGATTAAATGGAAAGCATTAAAAAGGAACCTATATTGTTCTAGCCATTCTTTGCTAGTAAAAAGGAATATTGTGAGGAATCACCTTTAACGGGATCCATGGTAGTAGTGCAGTATGTTGGACAGATTTGTGAGTTCAGGCACCATTTCTTCTGCATCTGAAGTGATACTTAAGAACACAGTCATGCAAATTCCTGCCTTGCTGTGCATCGAATGTGCTGCCAACAATATTAATAGGCCAGGTCCTGCGGTGCCAGGCAGTAAAAGGTCATTACCCAGTGATATTAAAAGGGTAAATGGGAAAAGAACAGAATATACAACTCTGGCAGAACAAGGTTGTACTTACATTGAAAGATGGTAAAGTGTTCCTGCTCTAAGACATACACGGGGAAGTCCTGGAGCTGGCTAATTTTTTATAAATTTCTAACACAGACATTTTTTTGAAGGTAGCGACACGATTAGACCCATAAACTCATTAAAGTATAGGTTTCTTTGTGGCGGTGGTGCTCCCTAGAACTAAAGCGAGCGCTGTTTTATTTTCCTTGTTGGTAGCTCTTGGACATTTCTGTGAGGTGGACCATCCAGGACGACTCTCCCCACAAGTATCCCCACTATGACCCAGGGACGTCTCGCCAACTGCTGTGTGACCAGTGCCCTCCTGGGAGCTACGTAAAGCAGCACTGTACGGCCAGCAGCCCCACGCAGTGTGCCCCGTGCCCAGACCAGTACTACGCCGAGGAGTGGAACAGCAACGAGGAGTGCCAGTACTGCAGCGCCGTTTGCAAGGAGCTGCAGTACGTCAAGCAGGAGTGCACCAGCACGCAGGACCGCCTCTGCCAGTGCATCGAAGGCAGGTACCTGGAGCTCGAGTTCTGTTTGAAGCACACGGAGTGCCCTCCCGGGTTCGGCGTCGCGCAGCCAGGTACGCACCACTTCGTCAATGCGCACAGGCTTAATTAGAGCTCTGCCGCACGTCGGCAGCTCGTATGGCAGTTGCAAGATTAGGAAAGAGGCTCGTCCAGATGAAACTAAGGACAGTAAATTGTAAAGCCAATTGAACCTGTTCCTAGCCTGCATCATTTGGACTGTAGCCAAAGGAACATTTCTCAGTGGAATATCCTGCTCCTACAGTAATATATAACTTAATAGCTGTAGCAAATGTAGCAAAATTGCACTCTAATGAGAAACATGATGGATTACCTCTTTTAAAGGAACATTATCTGGAATGTAGTATTTCTGTGCATGATAAATAATAATGTTTTTTCATTTTGAAATCTGCTGTTTCAAGCAACTGTATATCTTGACAAACACCAGAAGCACTATGTATTTGACACCAAGTGTATAATTACAACAATAATAATATAGCTCTAGCATCACAGCAATATGTGGTAATAATTAATTATCAGCATCCTAAGTGGAACTCTGAGGGAAACTGTTACTATTATCAAAGAAACAACCGTTTCTTTGTCAAGCAGGCTGGCATTGTGCTGTAGGTCTGGTGGGGCTGTAGAGCGAAGCGGTGCTTTTCAGTGGAGTGTATTCTTCATTTAAGACAACATAAATTGTTAAACCAATAATAACTTCTTCTCTCAAAACAAAATACATCATTTATCATTCAGCGAATATCATGGCCTAGTTTAGCTCCATATTTAATACAGCCTGGAAAGAATTGTAAACTGTCATTGTAGCAGAGATTGATAACTGCCCCGAGAAGAGCACTGAGGAAGGGAACCAAAGCACCTCAGCCACAAACCCATAGGCAACCAATATCTAGACTGAAAATTACTTCCCTAGGAATACGCAGTGAGAAACACTACAGCTGGCCTGTACAATTTAGAGCTAAGCTGAATAACAGGTCAGGAATCCTTTCTTGGGTTATGAACATCTCTTTGGAGAACAACTTTGACGTAAGGAGTAACGTTGCTGCTGTAGCTGCTCACTAGCTCCTGAGTAATTGGTTAACTCAGCATTACCCTAATGCCCTTGCTGCTCTTAAGCATTTCCACTGGCAGCTACCACATTTCCATATTATAAACCTTCATTAACCTAAATCGTTATACCCAGGGGCTTGTGATAATGAGGTTCCACTGTACCTCAGCAGCAAGTCAAACAGGGGTAGAAACAGTTCTCATAAAGACATTTGGGAGATGAACAAAGAAGTATAAATTGTCTGAGCAACCAGCCTGCTGCATCTCTGTGAGCCCAGTGAAACCATGGAAGAGAAATGTGGATCCTCATTTCAAAATGAAACAAACTTTGGAAGAAGTTAAATTGTCTGATCGTGTAATTTATTGAAAAGTTGGTTTCCAAAAGACCATCAGAATGAACCAGCTAAACCCAAGCAGACCTGAAACAAGAAATGAAAACATTGTAAAAATAATTGCGTCCCTCTGTGTCACTACTGAGTTTTTGAGATGAGGGATTGACAAAGAATTTATTAAGCATGGCCCACACTGTGTTCCCAGTTTCTGCCATGTGATAGCCTTGAACTTTGTAACGATGTAAATTCAGGTGAAATAAAACATAAGTGTAGAGAAATATGCTTCCACTACCACACAGGGAGACGGTGTGCTCCAGTGTCTCATTCAAAGCTTAAAACATTAAAAACCCATTTCCCCACTGCTGGCCATTCATGATTACACTGGGTAGATTGCTTTACTTCAGCAGTCCCCTTTTCTGATTGTAGATTAAGGTCTTGCTCCTTTCTGCTGCGGTGGGCCCTGTACACATCAAGAGATTTTAGCAGCGTGGTGCTGGGGAAGCAGAGCTAGGAGGCTGCACCACCTCCCCCAAGGCAGCTGCTGTTTCCCTGGGGAGAACGGGGGATTCCAGGAGAATTGGAGGGAGCGGTGGAAGGGCCATCAACAAGAGTGGCCAGATAAGCAGCGAAGAAGAAGCTGGCAAAGCTGGGAGGTGGCTTTATGCTCACCCCTGAGAACACTTGATGGATTACCCGTTTTACTCCCCTCTTGTGCCGCAAAGGTTATAGAAGGAAGCTCTGAGCAGAACGACACACCATTTGCAGGGACTCTCCTTTCGTCCCTTTCGTCGCCAACAGGCCACAACAGCGGCTTGTCTGTAGCAGAGAAAGTTGCTAAAAATTCAGTCTCCTCAGCAAAGCTAATTGCTGCCTGCTTAGGCGCAGATGTGGGCTGGAGTTCCATACAGCCCCAAGCTGCAGCAGTGCTGTGCAAGAAAACTCAAGGGCAGAGGCTGCTGCTGCGGGTTGGGCACTGGCTGCAGAGGGTGGAGGATTTCGAGGGTCTGGCAGTACACAGGGTCTGTGATTTTCAGATGCACAACTGGAAAATTCTCCTTTGTTTTCACTTGATGTCTGATGAAAGAAGTGCTGGGCTGGGTGTGTGCAACTGTATTTCACAGCTGGTTGCAACCTAGAGATTCATATACTTTTTCTCTAGAGAAATGCCCCAAACAAAATTTACTTAAAAGTTAACATTAAAATAAGCATGCACATGTAAATACTTCCAAAATACACTAGATGGAGGCATTTTCTTTTTTAAACATAATTTCCAATTTTTTCCTAAGAATTTTGAGCACATGCTTAAGTTCATGTTAATAATGAAATATTAGCTATTAGACTTTAGGCACTTGCTTAAATGTTGGCTGAATAATGATTAATTAAGAGTGAATATACAGCGTTTACTGGTGGTGATATTTTCCTGCCACTGGTGGTTTGTCTGTTTGCATTGTTTCCGATTTCATGCATTGATTTTCTTCCTCTTTGTCAATGTGATATAAACATATACTGTCATTCTACTGCTATATCATATATTTGATTCTGACATAAAACTATGCCATATAAAATTAAAATACCAAGTAAAACATACGTATGTGTATTAAATATTTTTGCTATATTGGACTATCTACTTTCTTTGCTTTTAGTAATATTTTATTCAAGCCCAGAAAATGTTGAAAAATGTTGCTGAAATTCTGTTTTCCTGTATAATTTAATATTTGATTGGGGAAAGCATTTTTCAGAGGTTCTTTAGTTGATACTTAGTTGGGTTATATTTTTACCTAGACCTAAACAAACGCATTTGAGTAAGGTTCTGAGTAGACATTAGAGTACAATTTAGAACGGTTTCCTATGTTATTATTTTAGAGAATGTTTGTGCAGTTGACAGGTGAAGGTCAAATATCATGTAATGTCTGAATAGACTCAAGTAATTGCTGGTTTAAAGATGTTACCTTACTAAATTACTAATTTAATCAGTAATTATTGATTTTAAGGTTGGTAACAAGTTATGTAAGCATGTGATTTACTTTATTACTCTATCAGGAACATCATTCTCCTAAAGAATTTTTTTTTTTTCCTAAATGCAATTTCTTCATAAGTCAGAATTGTGAAAAGCAGAAGCATAACAATTCTGAGAGGAATGTTTTCTTTTATTTTTGTGTTGTTGCAGTTTTTTAAGGTTGAGGTTGTATGTAATTGAATGAATTGCTCTCCTGTTTTAACAGGTACTCCTGAGAGTGACACTGTGTGTAAGAGATGTCCAGAAGGATTTTTCTCAAATGAAACATCATCCAAAGCAGCCTGTCTAAAGCACACCAACTGTAGTGCACTGGGTTTCAAAACAGCCTTGAAGGGAAATGCAGTTCGTGACAACGTCTGTCAGGAAAATACAGATACAACACCTCAAAAGTGTGCAATAGGTATGTCTCATATTAAGGAACAGTGGCTCTGAAAACATACCTTTAATTACAGTTAAAATTAATTTATCAGCATTTATAATAAAAATATCTAAGTTGGCAGCCATTTGGCTCCTGTGGTGATGGCCATAGTAGAGTTTTAATTATTGTAGGTCAAACCAAACAGAACTCAAGCACAGAAAGCACCAGCTCTGTAAAGACCACTTAGTTTGTTTTTTCAGCATGTTTTTCTTATCAGCCTTGCTACTTGCTTTTCTTTTTCTTTTTTTTTTTTTTTTCAGGGACAGGGGCAGGGTAACAGAGATCAGAACAATTAACATAGTCCTTTTCTCATTTCAGATGTAACCCTGTGCGAGGAGGCTTTTTTCAGGTTTGCTGTTCCCGCTTTTCTCACACCTAACTGGCTGAACATACTAGCAGACAGTTTGCCTGGGACAAAGGTTAACACAGAAAATATTGAAAGGATTAAACAAATGCACGGTACTCAAGAGCAGACCTTCCAGCTGTTGAAATTATGGAAGCAGCAAAACAAAGAGCAGGATATGGTCAAGAAGATTATTCAAGGTACCTTGTTGTGTTAGCACATATATTAAAAGCAACATTCTAAATGGCCTTTTAAAAATTGTTTGGGATTATATACCTCCTGGTGATATGTTATGCTCTGAGAAGGACCTGCAGGGCTTAACTGAGATTTATTGGTGCATTAAGCACAGTGAAGCTGAGGGCGAGCAGGAAGAGAATTCAGCTTCTCCTGATCGGTCGAGGACTGAATCCCTCCCAGACTTTTAGCCCCCTTGAGAGCACATTCTGCACATCCCCTTTTGAGACTACCCAACATATGAAGAATTTTGATCAACTTGGGAAAATGTTTCCCACTGTTATACCTGAGCAGTGGCTGTTGAAGTCAGAGGCAGCTGGATGACTACAACTGAGGGTGCAATTTGTTTTCTATAAAGTGGAAACCGACAGCTCAGACTAGGACATCTATTCACAGAATGGGGACCCATGAGAGAGAGGAATATGCAGACAGGCTTTCCCTTCTTTTTTCCTTCTGGTACCTGTTTGTCATGCCAATTCATCACTTTGTTTGTGCTGAATCTGCCAAGGCAAGTGTCAAAGGTGAAATAGTGCTGCAATGTTAGCACCAAGGCTTTTATGAGAGTCAGGCCAACTCTTTTCATGTAAGCCACCATCAACTGCCACATTAGAATGACCTTTTGTCCACTCAGAATAGATTTGAAAATGTTGCAGAAAGCATTTTTTCTCCCTCTTCTTTTTAGATATGCATACTAATGGTAGACTCTGAAATGTCTAGAATACTTCCAAAACAAAACCAACTATTTTAGCAAACCTTGCCTAGATATTTCTGAAGGAAAGAGCCGAGTATTAGGATACCTATTGCATGACATTTTACAAGATAGATGAAACAAGCGTCTTGCAATAAATACTTGCTACTAACTTTGTAATTTGGGATTGTTTGCATTTGCAAAGTTAATTAAATTCTTAAATGATTTTCTTCAGCCTAGAAAAAAGCATTGCTGAGAGAATTATTTGAAAGAATGTAAAAAGGAAAGACTATTCACCTTGAAATGTGGAAGTTTTTTTTCCGGCCACACTAAAGTTGTGATGCTATTTACTAATCTCTCTTGTCTTTTCGCTTCCTATAGATACCGATCTTTGCGAAAACAGCGTCTTAAGGCACATTGGCCACCCGAATCTCACCTTTGAACATCTCAATACACTAATGGCAAGCTTACCAGGCAAGAAAGTGGGAAAAGAAGATATTGAGCGCACAATGAAGCTATGTCAACCTACAGAGCAAGTTCTGAAGCTTCTCAATCTGTGGAGAATAAAGAATGGTGACCAAGACACCATTAAAGGTTTAACGTATGGACTGAAACACTTGAAAACATACCACTTTCCAAAACCAACTATCCAAAGTCTGAAGAAGGTGATTAAGTTTCTTCACAGATTTACAATGTATAGATTACACCAGAAACTCCTTTTAGAAATGGTAAGGAACCAAGTTAAATCAGTAAAAGTAAGATGTGTCTAATTCAAGATACGTTTCATTCTCCACTACTATTTTTCCCTAATTACTGCCAGCAGTAATTAAACTGGAACGTTGTTTTCCTACATTATGTCTGACTATTTATAGAAATGCCTGACTGGAACAGCTCAAAGTCTTTTGCAGTGGTTTTGGAAATTATTTTTTTTTTTAATAAAATCACTTTTGTAAAAACTATTAACCTGTTGATAACACTAAGAGCCTGATTCTGCATTTTCGCACATTCAGAGTTGAAAAGCCCCACTGTAGTCACTGGATGAGAAGAGAATGCCGGACCAGGCTCTACTACAGTATTTGCTATTTATATTCTTTGAGTTATAAACATTTTTGTTGTACATATTTATTAAGTTAAATAGAAATTGTATGAGACTGAATTTTAGCAAGAGAAATGAAAAGCACACTGTATATTTTCTAGTTAAACAAAAATGATCCCATATATTTTTCTGGCAAAATTTTGTAGCATGCTGTAAGAGTTATTAATGTCTTTACATTTTGTATTTAAAAAAATATTAGTGCTTAGTTTTATTTGTATAAGTTGTGGTATCTTTTGGTTGGGATGTTTTAATTTATCCAAAGATTTTAATTCAAATATGGTGAAAATATAGCATAAGTGACCTGAATATTTAAATATTCTGTGAGGAAGTGAATGTACTGTATTTAAGAAGCTGAATTTTTACGTAGAATTTCATAATCTTATTTTATAAAACAATTAAATTTTTCAGTTTACTTTTTGACTGTTGTTCTACTTTTGACTCTGAGGTAGGAACTAATAACAAAGGCAGATCATGTGGATTTCAGTCCTTATCTTGGGCTTGGCTCTCTGCTACTCCTTGTCTGGTCTAGGAGTTAATATGTGAGCCAAGTAAATATTGACCAGCACTGGATTTTCATGGCCACTGTACAGGTGTAAAAGAAGGTATAAAGTATTAAAGATTCTGGTTGAGGGGGCCCAGGGGGTTGTGATACAACTGATTATAGCTCTATAGACATATTTGTCCCAGCATCACTCTTGGCCCAGCATCATTCTTGGAGAGCTCACAACCCTTGCCCTAACCACAGCTTATAATTTCATGGAGAAAAGATGATGCAGGGCCCAGCTAGACTTGGAAAGCCTCACATATTGCCAGTGTTTAAAGGAAGGGAGCACAGAGAGGTCACATAAAAAAAAATAAAATAATCATTTATCATTGCCCTCAGCTGCAGAATGAGGCACCTGCAAAGACATGGGTCCCCAAAAAAGGGAACAGAGAGTGTATGAGTATTGTTATCAGAAGCGCACCTAGTTTTAAGGACCAGCAATCATTCACTGCACACAATAGACTTCAGTGGCTGCAGAGAGACACTGTGCTCTTGCTTTTTCTTTAAATCATGTGAACGGAGCTGGAGTATTCAACATATTCTTTTCCTTTGTGTAAAGGACGGAAAAGCCATCAGCATTTAGCCTTGTATAACAAATACTCCTCTGTTACAGATGAGAGGATCTTAAGTAAAGAATGAGAAAAAGATTCCTGGCAGATGTGATAGGTGCTCATCAGAAGTGCTTTCCTTACAGAGAGTACAAATGGGACATACTGCTTTAAAATACTCGGGTTCCATTTTTCACTGAATTCTCGTATCACTTTTTGCATCCAAAGGAATGAATTCCCTTTTATATTTCACATCCTATATATTAGCATCTCATTTTTCAATGTAGCTGAGAAATGGTGCTGCACACACACAACAAATTCCTAGGTTTGTGTGGATTCATTTGAAGTAATTTATGTACTTTTACAACAGAAACTGTTTTTACATATAATTAAGTGGCTTAAAAGATGGTAACAACAGAGTCTCAAATCTGCAAAATAGAGACCAGATGTTTCCATGACTCTGCCATGTGTGGACGTTTGGGGTGTTGGAGGTATTAAAAGGAGAATAATTGTCTTACAGGAAGCAAAAAGAAGAGGAAACCCACACATCTCTTATAAACATTTCCATCCTAATCCTTTCTACACTAGCTCCATTTAATACAATTTAGCAATTGGCAGCACAGTTATAGTATCAAGTAGTTATATAATTAAACTATGTATCGGTGGAATCACTTTAACAGAGCTACTGGCTAGGGAAAAGCACAGTTGCTTCTTAGTACATGACACTGCTTTTAAATTTATGCATTTGGGTTTCCGTATTCCAACTTACATTATATGTAAGTCTTGTTGCAAACACCATTGTGAATGTTTGTGGTCCTTCATGAATGAAAATAGTGCAAAAGGTGTTGAGGGCCACAGAGTGCGGTTTATGCTGTAGCTGCCGTATGAATATGCTGTACTTCACTATGGTAGAGTATGCCCTTGACTGGATTTCCTCTGGAACTGTAGCATTAAACTATTACCTCTGCCTTTGAAAGTAGGCATGTGGTTATTTTTTTTTTCCTTAGCATAAAGTTACACCTGTTCAATGAATTATACCTTTTATAGCTGATCCAGGTAACCAAGTGCCCATGCTCAGGTAGACACTTCTCAGCCAGTTTATGCCTCATTTATCAATTCAGCCTTGCTCAGCTGGAAGGAATTGAACACTTCACATCCTGAGCAGGCGATGCTTAAACCGTATTCCCTTCCCCAAAGAGCCTCTGGCCCAAAATAGCCAAGAAAAACAAAAGCGGGACCCAGGATAATGAGGGAGAGGGTGAGGCAAACAGAAAGTGGGAGGGTTGCTTGGAAAAATGTGGGTTTGGGGGTGGAGGTTTGTTTTTCAGGGAAGGCTTCAGGAGGAAGGAGGAGCTGTGTGGTGGCAGCAGGTGGGAGGGGGTCCCCATGTCCCAGGGTCAGAGGAAACGCTGCTGTGGTGGGGATGGAGCGAGGCATGAGGGCTGGGGACCACCAGCCAGAGCTGGGCCTTGGGGGTGACAGAGAGAGGACTGCAGTGCCAGGGGAGCCTGACCTGCCAGGCTACCAGTGCCTGCCCTCTTCACAGCCTGGAAGTGGACCAGAATCAGGGGAAGGCAACCGTTTTGCCAGCCCCTGGCTAGCGGTGAGGCTGCCACTGCCTTGGGGTTACAAGGAGGAGAGGAACGGGGAGAGCGTGCTGCCTCTGCAGCCTCGGCTGCCCTGGGCAGGAGCAGGAGTTGTCCTGCTGTGTCGGCTTCTCCTTTGCTGAGAAAAAGGAAAGGCAGTTTCAGGAATATTTCAGAGAAGTGGTGAGATTGGCTTCAGCTGTTGTCTGTCCAACCATGCTCTCAAAGCTCAGTCACCAAAAAATACCATGGGTTTAAAGCAGAACCTTATAGTTTGAAAATCATCTACAGTGCTGGGTTTTAGATCTTTTTTTATACACACTTGTCCTCCAGGGAGTCACTCTCTCAGGTCCCAGAAAATACATGATGTTTTGGAGTAGGAGGGAAATTAAAGAAAAAAGTAGGTATTAAGTTCTTTAATCATCCGTCTTTACACTATGCACATCACCAAGCACAATGGATGCCTGGTTCCTGACTGTGACTCATGGATGCTCTCGTATAAAATTACCAATCAATAATATAGCCTGCTGTAGACTGAACAGACTATATTTGAAATAAAACCTGGTATTATATAGCTTTTTAAATGTTTAGTGAACTGTATAATGAAGGTTCAAATAATTACTTAGGAGTGAGCACATCTGTGACTGATGGCCCCACTCACACACAGTTGCACACTGCCACACACACACACACACCCCGTACACCATGAATTCAACTTGTACTGGGGGCTTGGACAGGCTGCGGTGAGGAACCCAATGCATCCAAACCCTTCATTGCCCTCAGACACCCGTCCTACCCATCCTGGTACAGATCAGCATCTCTGCCTCCAAGGCAGAAGTGTCTGGTTTTCTTGTGAATCACCTTTCAAGTGCCTGGATTTTCAGCCTTAAAGTAATTAAAAACTATGGCTCAGAAATAAGTCAATATTTATAGAAAAAAACAACCAGCAATTTCTGCAGACTATCAGAAACTAGTCAATTTTGAACAAGTGTCAAATATAGGAAATACCCACACTCCAAAATATTCCTTTGTTGAAATTATGTGGAGAATAAAAAAAAAAAAAAAAAAAAAAAGAGACAAAAATAGCTGAAAGAAAAGAGAATAAAGTTTTTTCATTTTTCTTCCTTCACCTTAATTAGATGGTAGAACCAATATTGGCAATAAGCTCAGTGTGAGGATGGATAAAAATATCTACAAAGCTAAGGCTGTAGCCATTGTGTAACTGCTCCCAGTGGAGTGGAAGGACAAATCTATGGGAAAGGGCTACAAGAGTGGACTCAGAACTGCAATTAATTGAGTAATTCTATTTTTGTACTAGAGTTTTGAAGTGAACAAAACTTGCGACAAAGTAAAGCAGGTGAGCACAGCACGAACATAGTTTATTCCGCTCATCTTCATCCTCATCCCTTGTATTTATGGTAAGTTTGCGTAGGATTCCTTTGTTTGTCTTTTTGCATTTAAAAAAAGTTCTTTCATACTACCCGGTTATTTTTTTAAAATCATCCTGACCTTTAGTACCTAGGAGGTTATTTAAAAAGGAACCACATGATGAAAGATTGTGGCTTTGGCAATATTTCTTATATGAAGAGGACAGGGAGTGGTTCAATAACCATGAAGACAGAATTTTCTGGAGAATATTTTTCTCCTTGTTTTTCTTTATCTATGAATGAAAGTGTACGTCCACATTTAAATAAATAGCTAAACTTTCCAGCAACTAGGACATATATCATGCTGGATATGCAGAACTTTGTCGGCGCACAAAACAAGATTACTGGCTGTTGTTCAATGGTACCAATGGTAGGGTATTGGTACTGTGCTTCAGCTCTGCCTATGGGACGTAAGATGAGTGAAATGATACCTCCTAAGGGCTGATTAGTCCTACATAATGCAATGAAAACTCAGTGTCGGTAAGAGATGGATCGTGTCCTTGTGTTCTTTGAAAGGGAGAGTCATCAAAGATCAAGGTGCCTAAATACCAGAAGGGATGCAGGAACCTCCCTTGGCCGGAGTTAGGGAAGACGAACATAGATGCACATTTTCGGGAAGGATGTCCACACCTCGGAGATGTGTCAATGCTTGAAGGAGGGTGTGTTTTTTGGATTGCAACAAAATAAGCAGAGAGTGACTGGCAGGCCGGTGAAGCCAGCGGGAAACCGGGCTATTCCCGTCTGTCGGAGGTAGAGAAGAGTAGCTTGGTTTTGTGCCGCGTGGGTTGGGAGCCAGCTCAACTACCCATACAAGGAATGGGTAGTTACTGGTGTTGAGAAGTGTTTTGAAAGTCTAAGAGGACTGACGTGCAGAAACCTCAAGAAACCAGAAGAACAATGAAGGAAAACTACACTTTGTGCCTCAAAATCAAACTTTCTCTCTTGAAATAATCACCAAAACCAAGTACCCAGGAAAAAAAAAAATCTCTTTGAAAGGAAGAGATTTCTTTCACAGCTAATGAGAAAGATCCCATAGCAGTATTGGGGTGAAAATTGTTTTGACAGAGGATGCTCCCAGGCAAGTGATGGAAGCACCACAGCAGCAACTCAGTGATGCTCCCAGGCTCTCTCTGTACCCTGCAACGGCTTGGACACTTGAAACTCAGCACAAGGATGCTCAGCCTCACCAAGGAAATTGCTGCAAAGGCCTGTGTGCTACTGCCGAGTCCCTTCCTTCCTACCCCATTGCTGGCTTAGATGTCTCTGTAAAACATGGTCTCATGGCCTGGCTCTCCTTTGTGGTACGATGCACCCAAGTCATCCCTTTGGATGCAGACAATTGCTTCACTTTCCTGCCATGCCTGGAGCTGTGCGTCCCTGCCTCTCCTTGCCCAACAGTGCACACAGGCAGGGAGATGGCAGCAGGGGTGGACTCCCTCCTCCCCAGCCTCAGGGGCTCCTGCCCACCGGCTGCCAGGAAGAGCCCCTGGATCAGCCTGGAGAAAGAACAGAATGCTCCAGCCTCAGCCTGGAGCGGGGACACGCCACTGGCTGAGTGTGTATTAAACAGCCCTAGTGAAACGGGCAGGCAGGGACTGTATTTGCATTAAACAGGACTAGAAAAAAGCGTGGGCAGGGGCTGCATTTGTATTAAACAGGCATAGAAAGAAGTGCCTGCTGGGACAGAAAGTGATGGCCAGGACTCTCCCTCCTCTTCCCCAGGCTCTGAAGAAGCAGACACATCTGCAGGCTACGAGACGTCCCACCCCACATAACCCACCACTTGGGCATGTACTGCTTGTGCGATGGCTCAGCCTCCAAGAAGGAGGATTGGAGGACTGTGGCTGGTGACCCCATGGTGCGGACATGGCATTCTACCCCTTCAGCCCAAGGATGGACTGGAGCCATGGGGCTGGTGAGTGCAGAGCAAGCCCATGTGGGGAGCTGTGGGTGCACAGGGCAATGTGTGCTTGCCCAAAACTTTTTGCATCTCCAGGACAATGTTGCTTCCCCCTTGGCTGCAGCCAGAACCATGGGCCTTGTTCCTCCACAGTTTTTGCTTTCACAAATCAGGGTGATTCCACAAAAGTCAATGGGAAAAGAAAAACATGTGAAGCAGAAATCTTATCCCAGAGAACCTGGTGGCCAAGGGTTCTTCAGAAGGAGGAAAGATACCTTTCACTCAAGGAGGGGTTGGATTTGTTTATCAGAGTAAACAGTTGATTCTGTAGTTAATTTTGTAACCTTAATATGACAGGCAACTTGAAACTACCCCACATATTCAATTTTTATCAATAATTCCCTGATATGCAGCACACCCTTTCTGAGGGAGCCTGAGTTGTACTCAGCACATGGAGGAGTCTTATACCCTAACTTAGGGGTTTGCAGCAGGGCAGGCAAATGCTATGATTCACACAACTGCACAAATCTGGAAGGATGTTAAGGCCTTTTTCTTTAAAAGATGAAGTGAAAAAAACCCATCTCTTTTTATTTTAACAATAGTAACTTAAGAACAACTCCAGAATGTTCTTAGAAGGATCTTTCCCCACAATAATGTGAGCCATCAAACTGACACCAGCGCAATCTGCAGGGAGTTGTCTGCCAGACTAAGCCAGCAGTCATGGGAGAGTCTATCATGAGGTTTACTTGTAGGAGTCCTGCCAAGGAAGTATCAAACCTCCTCTGTACAGCACTGCGAAGTCAAACTGAGAGTCCGCTACTGTTAATTTAGGGTTCTCTTCAATTAAACTAATTGTAGAGTGTTTCTATCTGCACAAAGAGAAGCATTTCAAAAGAGCAGCACTGGGCGAAACACACACAGGTCTGACTGTTCACATCCCATTGTCCTCGTTCCCTTACAACCATCGTGATCACAGGATAGCCCACTTACTGCTGTTGCTGCTGTCTTGCAGTTCATGAGTTACTGATGCCATTCCTTCCTCTGATCTGGTGGAGTAGATGGCTCTACCGTTACCCTACATTTCACCCCTCTTCTGTCTTCCTCCTGTTGACATGCAGAAAACCTGCAAGGCACAAACTGAGAGTGCAAGGAGCAGCTTTAGCCCCAGAGCTGCCCCATCTTAAGTAATTGACCCTACTCACAATATTTTGTCAGTGCAAAGGCTCTATCAATGGTGAACAGGACAGTGAAGCTTGCTTAACCAAGCTCTGTGCTACACTGTATTTACAAGCTGCTTTGGAACTGTGGAAATTGCACCTAAGTCCCACACAAATCTCCCTCTGACACCACGGTAAGAGGGTGGTTGCTGCAACATCCCACAATGTAATCCTGAAGGGTATAGGACAAACTCAAACACCCACAGAATACAGAATAAAAGAACCCTGACAACCTAAAAACCTGGGTTATATGAAGGGTAATGACTAGGAAAACCCTTAAGCTAGGAAAATACAGTCCTGTGAAGAATCATCATTGCTCCCACGGTGCAGGTATTATAAGACACATGCTCCAGTTTTGCTGGAGCAACAATAAATCACACACACGCTTGAAAAAAGCACCAGTCCCCTTGCCTGGTTAACCTTGCTTAAGGCTAAAATACCTACGAGTCCATTCAACACGGGAAGTACTTAATCAGCAGTTTCCTGTGTTTGCTTTCATGCCCCAGAGATACCATTCATACAGAAATTTTAGTTGTAGAAATAAATGTATACTTCCAGAGTTGGCCAATTAAAGAGTAAATTAAAATAATTACAATAATAAGACTAAGAATAAAAAAATCTACAATTCTTTAATAGCCACCTGAGTTCCTCTTTTCTAGGAGAACACCTGATTTCAGATTCAGCCCTGGAGATACTATTCACTCTTGCTTCAGATTAAGTTAATGTTCAATTCAGAGATGCCTGGAGAGAACCTCTTGCCAACACTGGAGGAGGCTCAGAGTAATTTCCCCGCCTCCTGAGCAGTTTACTACCTTCTTAGTAAGGTATCTTCGGGGGAGATAATGGGTCCTTGGCCGTCATCTACATAAGGCTCAGCAGTGGTTTTTTTGTGTTCCAAATGTAAGGTGTTTTCCAAAAAAATTCCCATTGAGGCATAACAAGCTGGCAGAGTTTCCCTGAAAAATCCCAAGTAGTGAATCTTGTGGGAAAGGATGCTGACTCACTGATACTGATGGCTCAATACAAAGAAGCAGGACAGTTGCATTATTCAGGCAGGAAGAAGAAAGGTATAGAAGTAAGAAAGCAAGAGGGAGGAAAAGACAACTTCATGTCTCCTTACAATTGAAAACATACTATAAGAAGGGTGAATTTAGGCTCATTTGTCATACATAAGCTTAGCTGATGTGCATTTAATGTATTTTATTCAGATTCTCTCTGTTGTGCCTATGGAATGCAAGTTCAACCTCAAATTTTAATTTGTGGGACATCTAGCTCTGTTCTTAACCTAACACATGAAGAAAGTCTTCCTTTCCTTTTTCTCCACCAGACTTTGAAACTCCTGTAATGCTCCTTTCTCTGAGTGAAACCTGAAAAGGATGAGAAAACACATATTTATAATGGACGTTTTAGAACTGCCCTTTGCAGGAGGGCATCTGATTTATGATGTGTGTCATTTGTGACTTCAGTCAAACAGCTTATGCCCAAAAGTATAAGGGAATCTTCAGCTCTATGTCAGGCATGAAAACATGTCTTACTTATTACATTCTTTTAAATTAGGAATTAAGGTTTATGCCTGGTATTCTTCACATGTCCAAGGCTTATTTGATTCTGTTGGATTTCTAAATGCTTTAAAGAAAAGAGCTACTGAAAAATTGAATTGCCACAGGCAAGTAACATAGAGTCAGTCTGCACCACTGTCAGCATAGATAGTCATTGCTCCAAAAGGAAATACTTTCAGTATGACAGCTACAGTCTTCTTCAGACAAAGAATTATAAGGAAAAATGCTATTTTGGTGTTTATTCAAAGTAAGAAAATCTTGCTTCTGGAAAGATGGGCTGAGGAGAAAGGAATACAACTTCTTATTAATGCAGCTATACGTGCAGCATTACCCGAGGAAGAACCACAGTTGCTGGAAGCCAACCCAGGCACCCGACATCCTGTCTCCCAACCATTTTAATCCCCCTGGTATGACACTGAGCACCAACCAGAGAAATCCTTGTGGAAGCTCAGATTTCAGATCCACTGGCTTTTCACTCCTCCCTCCCAGGCAAGCGTTTGCTGGTTGTGCTGGAGGGGAATTTTGAGCCTGCAGAAGCAGGCACCTGATTGCCCCAAGACTTTCTGGGTTACGCTAATGTGTCTGGTTTCAGTCTGGTCTCCACAGATTTTCTGTGAAGCCTGTTTCAGTTCTGCTTTTCTTGTGAATTTCTCTGTGAAGAGAAATAGATTTTCTCAGTAGACACTCCATTCTGGTCTTGCTTGGACTGGTGTTGGGCAATCTTGATTTGAAGTTGTATTTCCTGGAAGCATGAGAAAATGATGGGGCTCTGCAGCCTACCCCAGACCAACCTCTCCCTTCACACTGCTACTGCTCCACCAGTGGAAAGGGCCTACAGACAGTAGGAAAGAGTAGGAAACAAGATACATCATCAGAGATGCATTTCCAGCGACAGGAGAAAACATGGGTTACCACTAGGAGCAGCGAAATGGGAACTCCTATTCCCAAAGCTTACTTGCTACTGGAAACAGCAGAAAGCTCAAAGGAAATAGTTAGTGCCTGCTTGCTGATGGCAAGAGTGGAGAATAAAATAAAATAAAATAAAATAAAATAAAATAAAATAAAATAAAATAAAATAAAATAAAATAAAATAAAATCATAAATAAAATCTCAGAAATCCATGGTCACTCCAGTGTTACCTTGAGACACCAGTTTCGTTTCCTTTTAAATGCTTGATTAAAATAATACCAATACACTATAAAGAGGAGAACCAAAGTATTTCATATTGTAACTGTCAACTATTCTGTCTGATGCCTTTGTGCAGATCAGAATGATCTGGCACCGTGGCTTGTTTGAATACAGTAATAGAGGGAGCTTTGGCTTGGTTGTTGGCTAACTGTCTCTGTCTGGCAGGATTCTCCCTTCCTCTCCCACGGCCATGAAGCCACCTCCTTTGCAGAGCCTGCTGCCACCACGGGCGGGCAGAGCCCAAGGGGGCTTAAGCACTTCATCCAAAGTGAAACTTCCCCTTACTCTGCCAGGAAGAGCTGAGGGAACCCCAGCTGAGAAAGTCAAAAGGTTTAGATCATTCACATGGGAAAATCTGAGAGCGCTCTCAAATTCAAAGCTGGGGGGTTAAACTAAGCTTTTCCTTCTGAAAAAATGCATTTATTTGAAGTCAGGCAGGCAATTCTGTTCCCCTCCCCCCTTCCCAAACCAAACAAAAGCAAATGTAATATGTTCAAATTAAAGCATTTTAAATTTAAAATTAAAAAAAAAAAAAAGAAAATAAAATTCTTTTCATAATCCTGTTTTTATTTTCTAAACATAAAAGAGCTGAACTAACATGGATGTCAATGCCACTTGACTGCAGTAAGTGGTATGGTTCCAGGTCACACAAAAGCTGTATATGCCTGTAAAATTGGGGAAAACCATATATTTAAACCTTCAGAAATAATTAAATCACATGTTTATGATTATACAACAAATGGTTAGATCTGATTGCTAAGAAGGCTGGGGGACAGAAAATAAAGTGTTATTTTATACTGTGTGTAAATACATTTGGATATATTTTCTGAGATTAAAGGGATGCATAAAATATGTCCTGTAGCCAGCACTGTCACAAACAATTTGTGGGGTAGGGATAGAATTACTTAGTTCCTCTGTTTAAAAGGACAAAAAGTACTGGCCTCAAATTGCCTGCTGTGAAGAAGGATTAGCGAAAACAGGGACTGAAAGCATCTCTAGGTTCCTGACTGCAGCAGCCCTTTTCTGTCAGTTGCCTCCATCTTCTGCCTGAGACAACGGTAGGGAACAAAATGTATCTTACTTTCCCCTTGGTTTAGATCCATTTTTATAAAGAGGCCCTGATTTGTTATGTTATAGCACATTCGCACCCCTGTCTTTTTCTGCCTTGCAGGCTGCTCTTTGTGGGATAGCTCTGTACAGCCCCTTCAGAAAGTCAGATTAGAGAATCAAACACTAATAATCACATCCAAAAAAAATAGGTTGCAAAATGTTGCAAAGTAAGAAGGATTTTGCCTGCACTCCTGCATCTCTTCAGAAGAGAGGCCAAACTTTTCGAGCTGGCAGCAGGTATTAAAAGGAGCTTTTTTTACCAAGCAAGAGCAACAAGCAGCTGTTGAAGTGATTACCTTCAAAACAGCTCAAAGACAGACATACTTATTTGGCTTTTTTTTCACCTGGGTTACCCGTTACTTTTTTTTCAGACAAAAATTACTTGATTCGTGTTCAAAAAACAGTGAAAGTGGCTTTTATTTGGCATTGTTTAAGATTGTCTGTTACATAGCTGTGTAGCTCTTTTTTATGACACAAATGAATAATTGTGACTTCTGTGGAAATTTTGGAAAGAGCATGCAGGGAGGAAATCAGTTATTTAGCCCTCTCTGGAAGAAAGGCCATTCATTTCTTAATAATTGCTGATGTTCCTACTTTAGCAGCCTATGTGCATTCGTATGGCCCTGAATCAAAAAGGGCCTTTGCACTTGGGGAGTGTAACCTGTCCTCTTCCTGTGGGGCTGGAAGAGGTGGTGAGGAATGATGTAATGAGGAAAGGCTCCAGAGGAGCCGACACACTAAAGAGAGTTCAGCCCGGACCTGTATCCTGGATCTGAGCCACATTTTGATTCTGTCACAGCTGCAATTAGGGACCAAGCTTTCAGCTCGACCCCTATGCCTATGACCGAGTACAACAAACCATCCCCCTTTTCTCTCACATTCATCTTCTCCTCAGTGTAGGGAAAGAACAAAATCCGTATTTCTAGTCTGGAGCCTTATTCAATTAATGGACAGGGAGAAGCAGTGCGAGATGTGTCTTCTGTGGGCACTTCATCCAGCTGCCCGTATTGAGCAGCTGCTCTGTGGCTAAATAATCTCCCATTATTAAACGGTCAAGAAGCAAAAGATATTTGAGGGAAGTTGGAGAGTGTAGGACCACAAAAAGAGGAGTAAGAAAGAGGAATGGGCAATGGTGAAGGAGTAAGTAGGATGGAATAGAAAACAGTATAGTTAAAGGAGCAGTTTGGTGTAGTACATTGTGTCCTGGCTCTCACGAGGCACACCTTACCTGTGCTAGACACCTTGAATTTCTGTGTAGATACTCTGCATTTCTATGTCTGGTTTTACATTGATCATAAAAGAGCTGTTCCTAAGGGGGCTACTGATGACCTGTATGCTTAGAGCTGAAGACCACAACTGCACCCCAAGAAGGAAAATCTGAAAGAAAGCAGAAGGAACACATTCTGACAAGCTGAAATAGAATCCAACCAGAAGGAAGAAAGCAGCAAATTTCACCTTTTTCGCCAAAAAATATACAAGCTGAATATGTGTTGACTTTATACGAACCCATATAGGATATGACTCCTGGTTTTCTGAAGGTTTAGCATCCACTCAGGAAATCAGAAAAACTGTTTATTGCTCTATGGTGTGTCAAAGATCGGGAATCACCTTCCATTAATAGCTGAGATGAGTCAGTCTTCTCAATAGCAAAATACCAGACAGACAGACAGTCCCAGTGGGCAACAGACACAAACTGAAACACAGGATGTTCCTTCTGAACATCAGCAAATACTTTTTTTTACTGTTACCCACTGAGGTTGTGGCGTGTCCATCTTTGGAGACATTTGAAACATGCCTGGACATGGTCCAGGACAAGTGGTTCTAGGTGGCCCTGCTTAAGCTCGGGGGACGGACCAAAGGTCCCTTTCAACCTCAACCATCCTGTGATTCTGTGATCCTATGAATGCCACAAGGTATGTTCATGCTCTGAAACCTGTTGGACCTTGACCAGAAGCAGCAGAGGCCGTAGATAGCGTACAGCAACGTCATCGGGGCCTGTATCACCTGAGACCATCTCTAAAGAGATTGTGGCACATTTCAGAGCTCCCGTTCTGCTGTGGAAGCAGTAGTACAACAAGACATTGAAGATATCTGAACTCCCTTTTCCTCTGCCTCTCTGGGACTGGTTTTCCCTTCCTCAGAAAACCACTTGCATTTGCTTTTAAAGTCTGTACTTGAGGAAAAATTCATCTGTTTATTATAACAAAGCAGACCTGAAAATAGATGGTGTGCACATATGCTTAGGTCAGAAGTGCACTTGCCTCAGCTGATAATTACTCTGTATTTTTAGCATCAGGGTGGGCAAATCTTTCTATTTTCTCCATTGGACAAAAAAAAAAAAAAGTCTTTATTTCCTTCCTGTTACACACCCAGAACTCACAATGACTGCTATGCTGATGGCACTGCCGACTTTGTTAATGCATGTGTGGAAGTTGCTTTAAGGCAGATGGATAAATACAGCTTGCCTTTTTAGTTTAAAGCTTCTCACTTTTTCACTAATGTGAAATTTCAGCTTGGTTGGAGTGATTGCTAAACTTTGCAGTCCATAACCCTTCAGTTCAAATGCTGCAGTTCTAATGTGGAGCTAATGCGTTCAGCTCAACATTCAGAAATACACACTTAGGTATATTCAGTATATGCTACTGTTTGTCCTGATTTTACTGTTAAATAATCCTCAACATTTCAATTTTGGTGAGCATAATTTACAAGAAAATCCCTCATTTACTTACACAAAACAAGGTTAAGTATATATCTTTAAACTACTTTCATGTTTTCTTTATTTTATTAAGATAAAGCAGTGATAAAAATGAATTAAGAATTAAATAATTCCTCACAGAAGCCTTTTTTCTAGACAGTAGAAGCTTCTAGAGATTTAAGATGAAGGGATTCTACCTCATTAGGCAGCTAAGTCTTGCCAATCTGTTTACAACAAGAACAAATGAAATACAAGAATTAAGATGGTTTAAAAATTCAAGTGAAACAGCTCTGTAAGATGTTACAGAAAGCAACGCTGTCAGAGATTTTGTTGAAATTCCTATTATTAAGATGTGACAAATCCTGCTCTTCAGTCTGGTGGCAGAGATTTCTCCCACTTAACCGGCTGTGGCATGTGTGACCTTAAGCAGACTGCAGCCCTCCACAAGGGCCCTGGGACAGTGCTGAGTGACCACACTGCTCGTGCCAGCTCTTTGCTCGGCACACAAGGACCAGGTGGATGTGAGGAGGCTGGAGTTCTGCCCTGTCCTGCCTACAGGCTCAAACATGCGAAGAGAATTACATCACTTCCTCCTTCCTCTAGGTACATTAGTCTTTCCTCCATTTCTCACCAGCTCTCTTTAT
Organism: Pedionomus torquatus; assembly: GCA_013398155.1. NCBI lineage: Eukaryota > Metazoa > Chordata > Aves > Charadriiformes > Pedionomidae > Pedionomus > Pedionomus torquatus. Next base: position 786,162 of record VZRU01006493.1, on the reverse strand, counting down.
GAGTTGTATTTAATAACATCCTTGGATGGTTTTTAAAAACATGCTGTTTTAATGTTTCTTTAACAAAACACAAATTCCCATCAGACATAATTTCATGGTCTTATTACTCATACAAATGTTGAATTCCCCTCATTATTCCTATTGACCTTGGCTTTACTTAAATCCTGTGGCTGTGCATTAGTGCTTCTGCATGATATAAAATCATTTCCCATTGGTAAGATTTACATTACACTGCTTTAAATATGATTTAATATCTCCTTGTTCTTGCAAGAAAGCAAATAAGGTGTCTTTTACCTGGCTGACTGTCCATTCTTATTTGTTTCCAAATTAAACAGTCCTCTGATTATTTGCTCTTATGCTGTAGTGCTTTGCACAGCCCATGAAGACCATTTGCAGATTAGAGCAGTGGAGCCAGGCAGGAGAAGAGGAAAATGGACTGGAGAGACATGAAGTATGGAGGAGAAAGGCTATGACTGTCCCTTGGAACTATTCTTCCCCATATGTTCTTTTTGCATAAAATGGGTTTCTAGATGTTCGTGCATAGACACCCCCAGCCCCAGCAGCAGGTAGTCTCCAGTGAGGGGGGCAGAGAAGCAGAGCAAAAAAAAAATTTGATCAGGAACCTGAAAATTTGGAAATCAAAAAGGGAGGGCAGAAAGATATGCTGCCCACCTGGTTCAGAAGGATCTAAGGATCTAATCACCAAACATTTGCAAAAGGACCACTGACAAGGGTGGGAACAGACCAACACTGTATGATTTTGTTCATCAGGAGCAAGCACGAAATTCAGACAGAAGTGTGACTTGACACCTTGTCTTACTGGTTGACCACAGTGCTCTTGGCTCTGCATATTGTGAATACTGCATCTGCATTTCATTTTTTTTTATTATTTTTATTTTTTGTAAGTTCTTCTCTTAATAATTTTCTTAAGGTGGTGGGCACTACTGGACTGTCTACTCAAGCAAACTGCGCTTAAGCGGCATCTCTGCAAGTACAGGGCAGGCATGGAATTTTCCATTTTGTTAGAAAGTGTTTATTTGTCAGAAACAGCCAATTTCACTGGGAGCACACTTGCCAGCTTCCTCAGGAAGAGTTTTGCAGCACCTACCTAGAATTTCCAGAGAAAACAGCCTGCTCAATCTCCATGACAGTCTGTTTGTCAAGGCACATACCTGGGGTGTGAGAGATTCAGAGTCAAGTTCTTGGCTTCAAAAAAGACACCACTGGTGATGTAAAACTAAATCACTCTGAAAGGAGAGACTGACAGAGCCATAACTGAAGAAAGACAATGATGTGGCATGAAGACACTTGCAATGGAGAACAAAAAGCATCAATTCCATGGTCTGAATACAAAATACAGACTTCAATGAAATCTGGCCCATCTCATGTCTGCTCCCTGGGCTCCAAGGTGTTGAATTACAGTATCCCATATCAGCAAAGAACATTAAAAAATTTCAGCGCCCCCTATAATTCAGGATTAACTGACTTCCATAGGCATGACTATCATGCAAAGTAATGTTTGAGCCACGCAAACTGATGGTATTAACAGATTTCTACACTACAAATGTAACCTTCCTCAATATTCCTGGATGGTACCTACCATGTACTACCACTTTGGCATTTAATGTCTTTTCTATGCAGGAATAGAACTCAAGTGAGCAACAAAACAGACTCCAGTTGAAATTATTCCTGCCTGAGAAGGCAAGACTTCAGAAACAGTATAAAATGAGAGCCAAGAGCTAGATGTATTTGTGATGACAAAACTTTTATGTCAGCCTTGATGTTACTAACATTGTCTTTTTAGTTAGGAAGTTCTTAAACAGTGTGTTTCCCAAAGAACTGATTTAAATTTAATTGAACTTAATGCCATAGCTGCCAATTAGTAGTGATGTTCATTTAGCTTCTATTGAGATACCCTCAAGAAATGCAGCATGGCTTAATTTACTGTGCCCATCTCAGTCTGGGCTGGTTGTGTCTGCATGTTTCTCAGCTTTTTCCAAAAGATAATTCAGTGAGCTCTTCCAACAGCCAAACCATTCAGAGGCCATGATGCTACCTTTCACGCTTGCACTGCCGTACTCCACTCCCAGGAAAGTACTGATTACTGTTGTCAAAGTGCCATGTGCCTGAACAGAGGCACAAATAGCTTGTTGCAGATCCATTTATTACCGTAGTAAAACAGAAGTCTATTTCATTTTCTTCACATGCAAATAATTATTTATATGCTCACCACCACAATATTTTCCTTTAACATGAAGGGCTACATAATCTGTTGACTCTACCATATCGTCCACTGCATTATCTCCTTAAAATATTTATATCTGAAAGCTCAGATAAGCAAGTGGGTGTTGCAACCACCATTAAGATGAAGGCAAACATCAAGGTTTGTTTCCTGAGGAGACCTGAAACAATGACTTGGAGTCTTTTTTAACTTCCTGCTTTCACTCATTTCTCTCCTACTCCCTTTGCCACTTCTATCTGTCTCATCCACTTCGTCAGATTCTTTGAAAGAACAAAATTGCTACAGCAAGAAGGAAACCAGTAGAACCATTTTCTCAGCTGCTGATGGCTCTGTTCCTTCTGTGGACCTGGAAAAATCTTTCTCTGTATTTCCTGAAATACAAATGGGCTTAGTTATGCTTTCACTGTAAGTCACCAGTAGTGCTACTGAAATCATTGGAATGACACCCGAAAGGAGGAGGAGGTGCTGTGTTAATAATGTACGTGACCTGTCTCATCCTTTTTTCAGAATGCCCTCTTTTGTAAATGAAAACCCCTGTAATAGCATAATGTCCAATTCAGATAATTTCCTTCGCTTGCCTGGGCTTAACAATGGTGGAAAAGGATATGGCAAGCTTTTAACCTTACTGAACCTAACATGAGACTGACATTGAAACACCCTGTTACTTAGCTTGCCCATTAGCTTATGCAGACATATGTGTGTGCTGTACAGCAACTCTGAATGCAACTGATGGAGTAAAATACCCGAGAAAATGAAGTTATTTTCACAGCTTTCAATGTTCCAGATGGCAGCGTAGCATCACTCCCAGCTCCACACTTCCTCCTTCTACCATAGAGGCTGAAGGGATTGAATGTTTCTCATGGCCTCTATGTGTTCAGTACGTTGGCAATAACCATGGACAGGTGCAAATACCAAGGAATTTCTGTTAAAATTAACAAACACTCTAGAACTCCACCCAGACACCTGGGAAAATTAGATATTTTCCCCAGACACTATAACAGCCTATACTTCCCCTCTCACAAACTCTAAGCCTGCCTATAGACAAAAGGGATGCTATTGAGGAGAAAAAGGAACCCAGGATTAATTTGGGAGAATAGAGTAGTAATAAACAAATTTTCTACCAGTGTTTTGTACATTCCCGTTCTCCAGCATCTTTGGCAGTTGGCTTCCCCCGCCTCCCCCAGATTGTGTAAATCCCCATTAAACAAATGTCCTCTCACAGATACTGTCTCTGGCATTTCCACATCCCATTCTGTTTCTCATCAGATCCAGAAGTTTTTGCCTTCTACGGGAATGATGTTAAATCTATGATCAGCTCTTCACACTGTTCCTTGTCAAGCAATTGCTGCCCAACTGGGCCTGGGGCTACCTGAGCTAGTCTGGAAGAACCTTCATGTGGTGAATTAGTCAAAGAAGATAGATTAAAGGTGACACCTCAGTTGCTACCGTTACCTGCAATGCCTGGGCCTGACCTAACAAGATTAAAGATGTAGAAATGTGAGGTAAGGGAAGTTCATCATTTCTGTCCTATTTCCTACCATGAGATCCTACTTGAATCATCTGCTTCCTAACTCAGCTGGGAAAAATGGAAAGAACCCACATCCCTACTGGCACTCTTGAGGGTGTCACCACCTTTTAAAGACACTACACTCAGACAAGAAGAATCATTAAAAACTGCATCAAAACTGCAATGGTTCATGTCTAGCAAAGCTTAACAATTAAAATATTTGCATGGACAGAAGGGGAGGTCACCTGTTAAATGGAGGATATTTCATTGTCTAGGGCACCATGAGAGAACAGCAAAGGCTTCCTTTTCTGTGAGCTCAAAAAAGGTCATCAAAGGTGCCTATTTTTTGGCTAATAACTTATATTTCCAGGCAGTGGTAGAAGCAGACATGGCTCCACATCAGACCCAAGAAGGCTGGAAGTTCTTTGGAGGCCTTTTTCTCTGCCAGTGCCTGCCACATTTCCCCTTCACTCCTGCGCCGCTTTGACACAAATCCAACAGCCAGAGCCCAGAGGAAAAGCAGAAGCAGTGAAAACATCCAGAACAATGAAGAACACACACTCAAAAATCAAAGTCCGCACCCTGCCCTTCTGGGCTGTGCTCAGCCCTTCTGTTGTTGCCGCTGCCAGTGGCCCAGCCACAGCCCCTGGGCTCCACTCAGGCAGGTGCTGACGTCTGTCCCAGCCCTGTAGGGACATGGATTCTGGCAGTGCCAGCCTCTGAGCTGCACCCTGGTTGACCCCATACTGAGGTCACCATGAGCAGTGGGAACAATCCCGTTCTGGTGTCCCAGCCCCTTGGATTTCCCCACACAGCCTTAGAGTGCTCTGCAATGCAGGTGCCTTGGCCACCTCTGCATCCTCGCTGGTCCCATCCCGGCTGCACACCATTGCTTCTGCCTCCCTGTCCTGTGAGCCAGTCATCCCCCAAGCCTAGCTGAATTTCACACAGCTCACCCCTCTCTTCTCTTTTATTTTTCCCTCCCAACACACTAATTGTTAACCAACCTCAGGCCCAACAACCTAGTAAACTAATTTCATTTTGTGGTAGTAGTGGTAAATCAGAAAAACTAACCCAAATTTCCCCCCCAAAATTAGACTTTATACAACATTTCTTATCTCCCTGATGCCTCCTCTCTACCACTGGCTCTCACCTTGGACCAGAGAGAGGGCTGCACTCTGCATCACTGCTGGAGATCCTGCCCACCCATGCAATCCACCCTGGGATCACTATGAGGATGAATAGTCAAGTGCCACCCTAACATACTGCCTATTCCACACTTGCTTCTCAGAAATAGAAATAGTCCCCAGGTGCTCACAATGACTGCTGTGCTTGCTGGCGCTGCCGCAGGATAGGGCTGCTCCTTGGCCCTGCTTCTGTCTGCTCTCCCGAGTGCAGTCTGCATCCCACCAGGACCATCTTAGGGATGTGCCTGTGGGTGTATGAATGTATAATCAAGGTGAACGTGGCATGAACACACACTTGGGCTGGGCAGCCAAAATCACTTCTTTCTGCAGAGGGCTGGTAACGGATGCAGTGGTCACCATGGGGGGATGCTCACCTCCACAGAATCTGTAGGCCAAAATTCTTACCTCCCCCCAGCCTACAGATGTGAAACCTCTCCCTTTTTTCCTATTTTGTACGAAGGACTGAAAAATTGCTATTTGGGCCAATATTTAATCCCAGTCTTGCAACAACAACCCACAATGACCTGAAGGTGTTTTGGATTTATTTTTTTTCACTGTAGCAAGCCAGATGGACAGAGAATAGTAATTTTTCCTTGAGGATCTCAAAGGAAAAATCAAATTTTATTAAAGACACCACAGAGAATGATTGCTTCTTTCACATTTTATTGTTCCACTCCACAACAACAAAATATATGAAACTAGCCCAACCACATACCTAGTCATACAAAGGCAATCAAAAGCACATTACAAATAATATATGATTTAATACAGTGCAATATCATTCATAATACAATTCTAATAATCCCAGAAAAAATGGGATTCCACAGCCTATGAGATTTTCCTGACCTGTGTGCAACAACCATTGGATTAGTTTTCATCCAGTATTCTTTCTATGAGGCTGAAACAAAACAATATTAAGTTAGTTCTGGGAAGAAGCAGGACTCAGAGATATAGAGTAGATAGCAGATAGAAGAGTAGAGATATCTACACTTGTTGTTGCAAGCTGAGTACAATAAACTAAAGAAAAATAAACTTAGAATCAAAAGAAAATTAGCAGAATAAGAAAACTTGGCCAAAAAACAAGTAATTTTAGTAAATTCAAATGTGTGTTATAGCCCAAAAAAATTAAAATCTGAAAGTGGTGGAAAGTGCTCATATTTGCCATCTGGCAAGTCTGGGGTCCAAAGACAATCCTAGACCTTATTACAGTCAGTGGTCTGGCTGGATCATCTTCCAGGTACAACAGAACAACTTGGGTAAAAGCCAGCAGAAATGGATCAAAACAGTTACAGATCCATAAATAAATATTAATCCACAAGTTATTGTAGAAATTCTTTAGAAATTAGAATTTCTGAAACACTCCATGTTTTCTTTGAACCAAGCAGTAAATTGAGACAACTCTTTACTTGACAAGTCTATGCTTCTTATTTCCAGTGCTGGCAAAAAACCTCATGAATAGGCACAATTTTATGGCTACAGGCCCATGATTGCATTTGAGCAACATCGTATATGACCTGTTGGTTACAGGGGTTTACAAGAACTGCTTTTAAAAGTTAGAAAATGCGTGGCAGAGGACAGTGGTCCGATAAGATGGGCAGCTAGTGCAAGAACATGTTTGACCAGGTTTGTGTTTAATGCCCAACTCTATTCAGTCTGGTGAACCGATGGGATGAATGCTCAGGGAACCTGCCATGTGTTCTACCAGCAGCCTGCAGATGCCCAGGTGGGCCATGCTCTGGATGTAGTGTTTAAGTATGCAAGCACAAAGGCACTGTGAATTTTTTTCACTGTGTCATTGCTTACCCAGCTTCTGCTACCCAGCCCTTCTGTGGCGGTGAGACGGTCTGTCACAGACAGTCAGCTGAAATCCATGTCCTTGGTGTAAAGGGAAAAAACTGAAAGACAGACACTCTCAGAGACACTGGAGAGATGGAGGGAAAATAGTATCAGGAGGCAACAGCTCCAGGGAAAGCTGAAATGTAGCCGACCTTTGTTGAAAGATGTATCAGTGATCCCTATAACCTCTAAAAACATCCCAACATGTTTCTTCAGGCTATGGCTGAATCCAACAGAGTCGGCAGTGCCCGCCTATGTGACGCAGCTGGACCGAGGCCTGTGTGCAGGGGCGCGTGGGTGCCAAGCTGGGACCAGCTGGGAGGGGTAGGTGGGGGTGACATTTGTGGCTGGCTGCCGCAAGGCCCCCGTTTCGTTCCTTGTGCCAAGGTCTGTGCCAATCATGCTGAAACTCTACCCAGAAAATTATGTTTTGAAGTGAGAATAGAGCCTGCTTAATCCCTGTTAACGCAAAGCCTCTGTTAAAAATGATGTGCACATTTCTAAGAGTTTGTTTCAAGCTGACTAAGCCACAGAAAGGGGACATTCTTTATAACCATTTTTCTTGAAGCAAATTAATTTCCATTCCCCCTGAAGCAAACCTTAGGGAGTGAGGAAGAATCACAAGAGCTAATGGGGAAGGCGTCGCCTATGTAACACCACCAAAAATATTCAGTTACTCTTTCCCCACAAAGCCACTGGGTAATTTAAAATAATAAAACATCAGAAAACAGGGCAGCTTGCTTCTCTGTAATTCAGAAGCATAAAAGGGAACCGATGCTGTAATTACAGACTGAAAAACCAAAAGCCCCATTTTTGAAAGTTGTTTCAGCGGACTTCTTTTTTTAATTGCTATTAGCTCCTCCAAAGGGGGAACAAAACCTCCAGTCAAGGGCTTTGTCCAAATTTCAATAGACCAAGGAAAAGCATTGTACCCCAACATGTGCTGGAGGGGACTCTGGCAGACCAGCAGTTGGTGTGCCGCGAGGCAGATCTCCGTGCCGAGACTAGGATTTGCAGCAGCGGAGGTAAGTGAGGAAGTGGAGATTTAGCATGTCTATGGTCTATGGTATTTTCCACCAGCGCAGATCAGTATCCCCACTTCACAGATCAGCCACTCAAGGCACAGAAATCATAAGACTGGTAAAAAAGAGGCTGCTGAAAAGACAAAAATAAGGCTAAGCTAACATGCCTTCTGCATTTTTCTTAAAACTACTAATCCTTTGGGTTCTGATGTCATTAGTGTATATACAGTATAGTTAGTTACATATGTGTAGTGAGTTAACTACATATATGCATATATAGTATAGCTAGCCATTCTCCAAAACTTCAGCTCAAATGCTGTAGGGCCATTACAGCCGTGTGGGAGATTGCGTGCCATCTCTTCAAACAAATGCAAGGAAACCCAGGGGGGAAGAGACCTTTTCAGTGAGCCTTTTCAGAGAAGTGGAGAGAGACAAATTAACTTCAACAACAGTGTGGCTATTCCAATGAATTTCCTTGTTCTGAGATAGGAGAAGTCACTTCCAGCAGCTCTATGTCCTTTCTGGGCAATTCAGGCTGATGGTGTTGGTCATTGTCTGTCCCACTTGGAAGGTCAAAAGAGATGGTCTCCTCCCTCACACTGGGAACATGCTGTCTCCTGCATATGCCAGAACACATTTGCAGACAAGGCTTCTGAATTTCTCATTTCCTTTCCTGTTTTGTTGTGCAGGGATTTTAAGCTCTTGGCTTTGAAGCTCTCTTTTTATAGGCCTTTTTCCTTTGTTTATTGTCATTTAGTTTTCAGTTGTTTTTCTTAAGATGCCCAGGAGCAGATGCCCATAAATTAAAATGCATCATTATTATAATAAAGTTGCATCACTGCTGAAAGCCAGACTGGCTAACATAGACCTCTAAATAGAGGGTTAAGTGAGAAGCTGGATTGTACTGACCTCTACAACAAGGAATGTAGTAGAAAGTATCTAATCTGGGAGATGGAAAATATGGAGAGAAGATGTACAAAAAGGTGTTCAAATAAGCTTCTGGTGGCCTGAAAAGTTCATCTTTGAAAACTGGGGTGAACATGAAAATCCTAAAACTTTCATAGGGAACTGAGATGAATTATATGCTTATAAAACTGTGGTTCTAAACCATTGGGATTAAATGCTAAAAACAGGCAGCATGCTCTGACTCCCACCTTAAATGAGCCAACCAGCTTGAGAGAGCCGTGACTGTGCACTACCACAATTACAGGGAGGGTTTACTTATTGCAGCAGCCACCTATGAAATGAAAACTTCAATGATCAAATAAAACAGGATGCTATTTTTTTCAAGCTTTTATTTGAATATTCAAATGAAAAGTTTTCACTTTGGGGCTTTGAAATCAGAAAAAGATATTCCAGGTGTTATTGCTTGTCATGTCTCTATTGTGATCAACCTAACTGAGAGATAAACATTCAAAGACTTTGCAGTTCTCTTAGTAAGTGTGAAAACACTAGGAAGAATCGTAGAATGGTTCAGGTTGGAAGAGACATTAAGGATCATCTGGTTTCAACCCCTCTTCCATGGGCAGAGGCACCTCCTACTAGACCAGGTTGCTCAAAGCCCCATCCAGCCTGGCCTTCCAAGGGTGGGGCATCCACAGCTCCTGTGGGTAGCTTGTTCCAGTGTCTTGCAACCCTCAGAGGAAATAATTTATTCTAAATATGTAATCTGATTCTCCCCTCTTTCAGTTTAAAACCATTACTCCTTGTCCCATCACTACACTCCCTGATAAACAGTCCCTCCCCATCTTTCCTGCAGGCCCTCTTTAAGTACTGGAAGGCTGCTATAAGGTCTTGTCAGAGTCTTCTCTTCTCCAAGGTGAACAACCCGAACTTTGTCAGTCTGTCCTCATCGGAGAAGTGCTCCAGTCCTCTGATATCTTCACGGCCCTTCTCTGGGCTTGCTCCAATAGCTCCATGTCCTTCTTAAGCTGTGGGCCCCAGAGCTAGACACAGTATTCCAGGTGGGCATCTCACAAGAGTAGAGTAGAGGGGCAGATTCATCTCTCTTGATCTATTGGACATGCTTCTTTTGATGCAGCACAGGATGCAGTTGGTTTTCCTGGCACACATTGCCAGGTCACATTGAGTTTCTCATCTACCAGCACCCTCAAATCCTTCTCCTCAGGGCTGCTTTCAATTCATTCTCCACCCAGTCCGTGTTTGTGCTCTGGATTGCCCTGACCCACGTACAGGACCTTGCACTTGGCCTAGTCAAAATTCATGAGGTTTGCACTAGTCCACCTCTCCAGCCTGACCAGGTCCCTCTGGATGGCATTCCTTCCCTCCAGCGTGTCAAGCACACCACGTTGCTGGGTGTGATCAGCAAACTTGCTGAGTATGCACTCTATCCCGCTGTCCACGTCACTGACAAAGATGTTAAGTAGTACTACCACTTGCCACTGCTCAAAACTTGGACATCAAGATGTTGGACCCATCTTGCCCAACAAAAAAAACCCTTGAAATTGTTCTACAAAACAGCACCTGAAAAAGCTATCTCTTAAGTATCTAAGTTGTCTGTGAATTAAAGGATCTGCTTCAGAAGGCCTGCAGAAGAAAATTCTTCCATCTAGTATAAATGCGCCATTTTAATCATGGAAGATCTCCATCCAAGGGGCTTTCAAAAATGTTCTTCTTTCCATTCACTGTACAGGAAATTTTTTGCACATAAAATGGATTGTATTCCAAAATTTAACCACAGGTTAGGTGCTAAAATTAGATTAACTATATCCAGCTCATAAGGTTTGTCTTTCTATCTGCACTTTTATGATCATGTGCCACCCATATGAAGATTGTAAAGGTGTGTATATATATATATATACATATATAAATACGTCCCACACTCCATTGAAGAAAGCAAACATTATTTCCATTCCCCATAAGAAAACTGACCCACATAAAAAATTACTTAGGTTAGGTCTGTAGTGCATACTTATGAACTCAAGTTGTACCTTGTCCTTCATTTCCAGGACTGCAAAGGAAAAAATCCACACCCCTGGTCAAATGCCATCTGCAAAAGGCTGAAAACACAACTGTTAAAATGCATCCTCCAAGCTCACATCAAACTACATTTTAGCTAAAAAATACCTTCTAGAGTCTAAGTTCTACTGCCCACAAGCTGTCATGTTCATGTGTCTTTTTAATTTATGGTTTATTAGTCTTATTTGTTTTCCTCTGCTTTATGTAAAAACCCATGAACTACCAGTAATTTCTGCCTTCTAGTTGCCTCTATGTCTGAAATATTTTCTTACCATTTCTTGGCTGGTTTGATTTCTTAGCCCTGTCCAATTGAAAAATTATGGGTACTGGTTTTTGTTCGGTTTTGTTTGCAAAATATCCGATGATCTAACAAACAGAAGACCTTACAAGCAAAATCTTCCCTTGGAAAGAAGTTCTGGAAGTCATGTCTGATTTGTCATAGGTTTTCCCCTGGATGTAAACGACATTTATTTTAGCCGGTAGGAATCAGCACAGCAGACATTAGAGGGATGATCTAAAACTATATGATAATAGCATTTGAACTCCTGATGTTACTACCTTAATGGAAAGTCCTACTTTCAGTTTTGCTAACCAGGGGACAGGCAGAACTAGGTACTTCTTTAAAAGCCACAGTTGCAAAATTTCTACATGAGGAAGTCCTTTATCTATTTTTATTTCTGAAAAGGTTCACTGTCTTTTACAGGCACACGGCTGCCTTGTGTTGCCATACTATGTGAGAGAATGACAGTAAACATCCCTTTTTGCTCAGAAGGGAAAAGTTGGAGCACCAGCAATCCCTTACTTCACATTTTAAATACAAAAGCAACAGTGTGGTATTATTAAAACAGATTTTGAAACTGACTGAAAAAATAGCAATAGCTTCTTCAAGAGAAATGAGAGTAGTGGCTGATTTTACTGTCACTCATTCTGTTAAGTGCAGCTCTCAGGAGTTTTCCTTTACGTTTCCGTCAGAACCTGGACATGGTTCAAACTCAAAGGGTCTATCCTTCTGTTACTATTAACTTCGATGCAAGTCTGGTCAGCTTGCTATCAGCCTCCCTCTTTCTTTGCAAAGGGATCTGGAACGTGCAGTAGATACTGCACTTGAATAACTCTGCCGCTCTGGACCATTGTTGCCAAGTTGGTCCTACTGAAGCATAGCTAGAAACTGGAAGAATTGAAGGTCTATGGTCCTGGCTGTGATGGTTAAACACACATGAAGTTCATCAGGGTTAAACTTTTAGTAAGAATTTTGGGGTAAGATAATTTTGGCCATATTAACTGACTCATTGGCCATGATATTTTCCCCCTCTTCTGAAATACGGTTCAGTTATTCATGTGTGTTAATTAATAATCCTTCACGAGCCAAAGCATTAATACATCATTTATTCCTTGCTGCCAGGAAAATTATACAAGGGACTTTGTATTCATTGCTCTGTTGCCAGAACTATACTCAAGAAACGGAAAAATAGGGAAAGACAGACTGCCCATTCTGTAAAAGTGGTGAAGGCGTACACCAGACTTTCTTATCATCTCCTTGAACAAAAATACACAGGCTTGATGGTCAAATCAGAGACTTCAACAAATAAATCTCATATAAACTGCCAACTCCTTTGAAAAAAAAGAAGTCCTTCCCAGGGCACTTTTCTTTCTTATCTGATATCGGGACTTTATAACTGCTCTCTTCCCTTAACCCCGAGACTCATTAATGAGGACTACTTGGCACTGGCTACATCACGGCTTTGAGATAACGTCCCCAGCTGTGATTTAATGAGGGAAAATACATCCCTCCTGCAAAGATAAACAATGTGAAACTTTCCCAGCATTATCTGTTCTAGTCTGCTGGAGAGGACATAGTTCAGTGCCGATGACTCTGATCTTCTGCTGTGGACACCCCTGAGATGGGCAGCTGAGCTGAGCACACAGTGTCCCAGGGTAGTCTCTTAACTTACCTTCATACACAGGCCCTGTAGCTAACTAACATCTAGAGCACTTCTTTTAATTTTTCTCATCTAACCATTCTTGAATAGTGGTTGACTGTATGCTTATAATACTATAAATGGCCTGTTTGTTTTATGCGCACCTTTTCTCCCCATTTGTCACTGCAAAGTTAATCAAATGGAAAACTCGCCTAAGAGTTTATTAAAACATTCATTCATATTCAGCAAAGCTATCTGTTTATCAATCTATTTTCTCATACAAAATTATCTTATCCATCCACATGAGGACCCCTAAGAGATAGCAAAACTTAATTAATGTAGAGGTTTATGAATTCATTATATAAAAGTCTTGCCTGTCGATGGAGAGGAATAGCTCATCCCCATCTCAAGATGTGTAGTTCTGTCTCCCTTGATTCTAGATAAGGCACAAAGATAGTATTTGTTTTGAGAAGATTTTACTTCGATGTCCAAGCAACAACTTGAGTGTATAAATGTACGGGTCATTCCTCAAGAAAACATTTTCTCCTACAAGATTGTGTAGTATTTGGAAAGCACCCAAGTAAGATCTTCATAAAACTGTCTGGTTTTCTGGTGGTTTTGTCCTCAAACAAAACAGATGTGCTCAGGTTTTGCTGCCCTCGGCCAGTGCAGGCACAAGTACTGTGGTAAAGGAAAAAAAAATCTGGTAACCAAACCTTTGATATAGAAAAACCACACGGAGTTGAGTCATAAACTGTGGACGCGAGACAACTAATTATGGGTTATGTTAGGCATGGGGAACAGGTTAACTGCTACATAATTACAATTGAGATCGCTGTGGACACAGTCAAGGAAACCCAGTTAATAGAAAGAAGTAAATGAAAATGTATTGGTATCTATGAAGGAAAACAAGTCCTGCCTGTTTTCCTTAGCTTCTTCGGTGATGTCAGATGTTCTTGATGCTTTATCACTGCTTAACCATTGTACTTACAAAGCCTAAACAGGGGTTTATATTTCACATTCTGCTATTTTTCACCAGAACAGAGAAGGAAGGAGTTACAGGGAAGGAGTTAGTAAAGGTTTCTTTAATAAGTGCCCTGCACAGGCTGCATTGCCAGCGGAGTGAAACCCCAGATCAAGCAACACAACCAGAAATCTGTGAAATGGAAACTCCTGTGAAACAGATCATTGAGTGGTGGAAAGGAGATGGGTGGTCATACCAAAAGCATTGGTAGTCAAAGGGCTACGGGGAAAGGCGAGACACTGGAAGCGGAACTTGTTGGAGGATGGAGGATACCATAGGCAGCAGAGGCTTGTGGCTGCCCTGGGCTCCTGGACAGCAGGGACAGCCTGTCGGGGATCAGAGCTGTTTGCTCCAGGGCCATCTCTCGTGGAGAAAAACCTTTGTCGGTCAACAACAAAGGAGTGAGAAAAGCAAGATCCAGACGAGCTGCATCCCCAAGGCTTCCCTGAAGGCCTGACTCAGACTGGTTTGCAGGCTTCCCCATTTCCTCCTCACTTGGTGGAAACTTTTATCCCAGTTCCTTGAACTCACCCTCCAAAAGTACACACCATTTCTGAGTACTCACCTATATATAGCCTCCTTCTGCAATGCTACCTCACTCTCAGAGGCTGTTTCCCGTTGACACCAGCTAAATGTAGTATTGAAGTTTGAGGTCGAGGTGGTGGGTTTCTACCTGAGTGAGTAGGCAGGCAGCCAAATGGACATCCAGTTTGCTTGACCTTCCTGTGGCGTCACAACTCGCACAATGAAGTTGCAGGCAAACACTGTGGCTCTTTGGGTTTCTCTGTTTTCCAGGATGATTCCACTTCTGGTGCCCTTGTGGGGATGCCATGGGTAAGTCAGCAGCCACCAGCACAGGGTATCCCTCTGCTCCACCAGGCGTTTCCTTCCAGCTCTGTGACGGGGGACATACTCTTGTGCAAGAGACCCAGGTGCACTCCTGGTCTTTCGGGCACACAGGTTTTTGATCTGCAGCTGTAAAGGCACACAGATCTCCTCTTCAGATCATCAAGGAGGATGTCACAACTTTTTTGAGCTTTTCTGTAAAAAATTCTGGCAGTTTCTGGGTCCTATATTTACCGGAGAAGGTATTTAAAGCACATTGACATGAATGTATTTACATGAGTTAATCATGTGGGAAATATCCAGTGTGTATAAATCTATCTAGCATCTCTCAAGCCTCCATAGTTTTTATTACTTAAAAAAAAACCACCTTAGTCATCAGCAGGCTTTAATTATCTGCCTGCCTGCTTCCTCCCACAGATTGTCTGCACCTGAGATACCCCTGGTCCCAGAAACGATCCCTGGCTTTATGCTGCGATTCATTTATTTTCTATGCTAGGGAAAAGACTTTGTCCTGTGTAACCACTTCGAAGTCTTTGCCAAGACTTTCCTTCTTGCCCGATGGTTACTTATATTCCAGCCATTCACACTGTGGATATTTAGAGTGTCTATTAAAAAATTTATGAAGGGCTTTTTTGAACACTAACGTAAATTGTATTTTCCAGATCACCTTTTCTGCAGCTCACCTTCAGGTTGTACTATTCCGGTCACTGACAAATTGCTGCTTCCCTCTCACCAAGCCTATGATTTAGAAAGACAGAAGCATTTGTGATTCCTCCCCACAAAAAGAAATGTCCTGTCTTAAGACCTCAACCGTGAGTTATGAGCATGTGGAGTTTTGCAGCCACTGCATATTAGAAATAACAACTAATTACAAAACTGCAGAAAGTAAAACATAATTACTAAGGAAGAATATTTAAATGTCACTGTAGTTTATTTTGACAGATGAGCCTGTCTTGAAAATGAAGGATTTCCCACAGGAGAAATAAAGATTCTCAAGTTGCTTTGTGATCTAAAAGCAATTTCTATACTTTTCTTTTTATTGCCTCCTTTGAAGGGAATCAGACGCAGAGAAGCAGAGGGTTAAGGGTGGAATGAACATTAAAGGCTCCTGTCACTGTGGCAAGACTCTGAAAAAGATTCTGAGAGACTCCAAACCTGTGATATTTTTTTGCTTCTTCTCCTGGCAGTAGTGTGATAGGATTCAAAGCAAATTTGGGCCCTGATAGATGACAATTGCTGCTCCAAGGGGAAAAATAGAAGAGATTATTTCAGAAAGCCTTTATAAATCATCATGCAAGGACCATATACATCAAGGTTCAGGGATCCATTTCCAAGTGATCTGACCAGAAAATACAGGAAAAAGGGGGAAAAAAAGAAAGTAAGGAAGTCGTCACTGTGGGGGACCTGAGAAATGTTAGATTATCCAGGCTACTTACTTTACAAGAAGGGGAAAGCAACAATGTGGCTTTGGTGATTGCTATAGTCATTTCTATAGCTAGAAGTACCTGCTTTTGTGTGTTTCTGGCTCATGCTGGCTGGGTGAGTTATTCACATTTTTGTGATAGGCGGTTAGTCACTCCCAGCTGTGTGCTCTGCCCCTTGCTTTGCTGCACTTCTCCTGGAAAAAGATCTTGAAATTATACTGAAACGTAAACGTATCCTTCTGATTTCATTAATTTAGGGACCTGAGGTAGTTTACAGGCCATTCCATGTCTTGGCTGAACCAGTATGTGTTAATACATTGAAGTCAATTGACTTAAGTATCCACCCTTATCCACCAAAAACAAATTCAGTATGTGTCACTTCTAGATTTACACCATGGACCAGCTCTCCCCTGACAGTTCACATAAGCTAGACTCAAAGTTTCATATTCACTTCAGAAACCTTCTTACATTTGTTGCTCAAGTTTCGTGAGAATACCTCCAGCACTGTCTAATCCACAGGCATTGTCCTTCCCCCCCCCCTTTTTTTTTAAAAAAAACTTTACAGTTTCTCTCCTTTTACAGTCTTATTTTTGTTGCAGGCACCCATTTCCTTCATGTCCAATTTAGGTATGGGCCACTTTCCCAGAACTAAAATGAAGGCATGAGTAAGGAAAAAGGTATGCAGAGTATGAGCACTGGTGAGGAGTAGGTGCTCTCCATCAGAGCCAGTGAAGCCGTATTATCAACGTGATGTGCCAGTTCAGAGCTGCCATTAAGACAGCTTTATCTTGGCATAGGAGGAAACAATCAATCATTTTTAAAGTTGAGTTTCAACTTTATAGACTCACACCAGGGAGTAAAAAGTTGCCTCTTTATTTATTTGGGCTGGACACATGGAAGGACCATTCAGCTGTGGCCTCCTCCAAAACCTCTGGAAATCAGCAGGATTGACTTCAGGAGGGGTTTTGGCCTCAACACAAGCGTGCCCATGCAACTAGCAATGCCACAGCAATAGTTCTATCCCTTTTTACTTGCATGGAGCAACTTCAATTTATATTCTTTTCAGTTGCCCAGATGAGCAAGCCACAGCAGCACAGCAGCGGCCACCCATATTTTGTCCCCCTGGATGGAGAATAGAAAACTTAGCACATATAAAAAGTACTGTCAGTTCTGCATCCAGCTAGCATCTCCCTGTGGCGTTTTGTTTTCTCTGTGCAATATTTTTTACATTTCTTCCCATTAGCCGTATCATCAGATTCCAGATATTCCTGATGGTCATTTCTATAAAGCAAAATAGTGGCAAATGTTGACATTTTATCAGTGAAGCTAAACTGTGCAATTTCTAAGGAAGCTGAAAATGGTGCGTACAAGTGCTTAGGAGCTGGACTGCTTTTTCTTCCCATCTTGCAGTAATATATATTGCGTTAAAATTTGAAAACAAGGAGTGAGCATGCATGAAAAAAAAAACAGGTCCTAATTCTTTTTCCAAGCATATTTTCTTATTTACCAAAACAAATAGGTAAAACTATCGTCAGGAAAACATTGTTACATGACCATTGCCCGAAGTGTATTCTAACCACCGGATCATAATTCCCTTTCTTTCCATTCCTTAAAAGTTCATTCGGTTCTAACTTCTACAGTAATGTTTATCTAGAGTAACTAATTATATAGTGCAACCTGCATCTGCAGTGCTGGTTCAAGGTTATTATAGTTCTCCACAGACATAACAAAAATATTGTTTTAAACTTATCCATTGAGGAAAAATGGCTGCATTTTACCACTGATCGAAATACAGGGATGTAAAATACAATTATTACAACTTTAAAAACATACAAGTGTTGTCTATTCAGGTGACTGAATTTCCTCCATGACACTCGCTTTCACAGAAGTATCTCCTTTTTGTTTCTGCTGCAGACATAAAATTTGACAAAATTAAACTAAATATATTAGATGTGTAAATGACGGATCGTAGTGATAAGCAAATAAGAAAGGTGAATTCTATGAATGCTTGTCAGTACATGTTTCTTGGGGCGAATATTTGGTAATATTAATGAAATGTGAATAATGGTGTAGAAAAAATAATTTAATAGTTTTTCAGTTTTCAAGATCTGAAAAAAGAAGCTTCTACTTAATCTACATCATAGTGATTATATGCAGAGCACCATTACTTTTACTACAAAGAAGAAAACTTCTACTTTGGCAGCAGTAAAAGGAAAGTGGGTAGATAAAACAAACTCTTTAATTCATATGCCCTTACTCATAGGTTTCCCGTCAAGCATGGTTTCTTCTTTATTTAGAATCAATACTAAGTAAGGAAAGGATAAATATATAAATCACAAAACTCTTTCTGTGGGTGTATTGGTAACCAAAGTAAATTGTCTGAGGTTTGGAGAGACCATGTGCTTGTTCTGCATTTGCTCTAAAATTCAGAAGTGATGAAGAAATATTTTGTTTCAATCCCTAGAATGAGGGCTGTGAGCCATGCCGGGGGTGCGGGCCGTGTTTACGACATGCAGCATTCCTGATAGGTGCCTCGCTCCTCACTTCCATAGTATTCCAGGTCTCTGTGGAGAGAGTGAACTCTCATATGCAGCTGCAGATGGGAAGTCAGGCACCTTTGGCCAGGGCGAACTATTGCTTCTGCTGTGCCAAGCGAGTGCAAGACAAGGATGCTATAGGACCCTCTCCTAAGGGATTTATACCGTGGAAGCCGGATCCTGCTAACAACTTAGGCAGCTACTTGAGCACAAAGATAAAAGCAATCCCTTTAAAACCTGCAATGACTTTAATACAAAGTTTATGATTAATTGTTTTACCAACAGTGAAATAAATTAATTGTACTTTTACACCCACTTTTCCCTCCCAAAATAATAATTCACTGTTACCAGGAAAGTCACTTACAATTTCTCTGTGTCAGTGCCCTTTTGTGAAACGGGTGCAGTAAAATGTCCAGGTGATGATGTGATAGCATTGTGGAAGTTCGCACTTGTGGCAGGTGCTAAAAACTTGAGAATAAAGATGAGTCAGACATGCAGAAACCCCTTATTTTTAAATATTTCTGGTTAGTTGCTTGGGCAAGACAGTCCTCAGATAATGAAGTCAGCTGAGAGAAATCATAAGTTTATTAAACATATGATTTAATATTACTTGAAAGCTCCTGGGGTTTTAAATATGTGCCAATATTTTCCACTCTTCTTAATGATCAGAAAGCGCCTTCGCTTTTATCTGGGTAAAAAATAGCATCAATATTAAAGTAAGTTTGAGAACATGGGAGTTGCTCCTTCTAGGTATTTGAAGTAAAGTAAGTTTAAAAAATAGGAAGGTATGAAATACATTAATATGATGTAGGTACTTCTATGCAGCAGGCTTCATCAAAACTGTGAGGTACATAAATCCACAACCACTTAAGTGCTACCTTCAAAATCAGGCATGTCCACTCTCAACACTGTTTGTGCAGATAAGCCTGGTGAAGTACCATAGAAAACTCCTTCACCCTTCATAAAAGAAGATGAACACGCCAAATGGAGAGAGAGGCTTTGTTGGCTCAGCTCCAAAGGAAATGAAATTACTTTGAGGAATTTTCAACTTTTTTCATGAAATTAGCTGGATGCCAACCCACATGTTTAGATGTGGGGCAGATGAAAATTACTGTCACAAGAGATGTGGAAGGTCAAATGATGAGACAACCCGCTCCTTGTGCTTATGTCCAACAATGACAAAAATCTGGACGGAAGTGGTGACATAAAGGAGGCTATCTGGGAATGCAGGCTGCCAGCACTGGTGCAGTGTTTTTCTTGCATGTCCATTCAGAATTAAAAGACGTAGACCAAAAACAAAATGCTATAATGTTGATCCTTACACATGTACAAAAGGTCCAAATAGATGTAGTTCTGGAGTCATTTGGTTTCAGGGGCACTAACAGAGAGTTTGCAGGAAGATAATTTCTTTAAGAGAAAGGCAGGAATGGAGATTACATGAAAGCCATGTTGGGACAGTGGTGTGAGCAGCATAGATCTTAGATGACATGCCTCAGGCATTGGAATGCAAGGTGTTGGGAGAAGGCTGCAGGAAGTGTCTGACCAGATTTCTTACGGAATAAATACAAGATACAATTAATAATTTCAGAGTGGAAAGTCTGGAGGAGGAGGAAAACCTTTCCAACCTTGTTCTCATTTTTTATTTATTCTTTAGAAATGCTAGGAAAGGTATTTCTCTCCACACTACAGCCTGCAGTACCCCAAATAGGGAAAATAAAGGGTATGATAACGTTTCAGTTAAAACACAACACTAGCAATGATCTCTCATTTGACATCTAAGACCCCATCTGGATAGTATAAGACATAAAAGCCCCACGGTTTGTAGGGGCAAAAAAGAAAAAGGAAAGCAGGAAGAGCTCCAGCAGCCAGATTGGTTGGCAGCCAAAGGAAAGTGAGGTCCATTGGTCTCTTCAAGCCTAGGACACAGTATGTGGATTTCCTGGAGCTGAGGAAGAGCCTGATTAGAAATGCCAGGAAAGAAAGCAAATGTTACAGCTCAGACACGTACTGCTTGCGGACACAGGCCAGGTCTGGAGCAGGGAGGTTGTAGGAACTAGGGATGAATTTGTCAGTGCAAGCGGATACATGAAAAAAAAAAAAAAAAACCACATTTCAGATTGTTAGTCCAAAGAAGGTGGGAGAATTTCACCCCTACCAAAAATTAATCATAGGAGTGCTTGGGGTGAGATCATTGTTTCCTTAGAGGGTGGGGTAGGATCTCAACCAAGCAAGGTGCTCTCAGCCTGGGCCTCCATGCACAGAAAGATCACCACAAAGCAAAGCAGGGAAAGCAAACAGCAGCAGAACTGCGGTGAGACAGGTCCATCTGATGCAAATACCTAAACTCAGAGATACCTCACATTTTTTCCAGGCTCCAATAAATGCTATTATAGAGTGGGTTGTGGGAACTGGCAAATTGTTGCAATGAGATGATGATCCTGCTGAGCCCAAACTAAAGGAAAACAGTCATTAAAAAATTTGGGAAATCCTTTGTTCCACTAACAGTATAGAACTAAGGGAAAGCTGAAGCAGTCGATCTAACGCAGTACAATATCAGGGCCTCCTCTTTGAGTGAAACCTCTACAATTCATACACCGAATTAGCTATCAGTATTTTTGTCACCACATGGAAAATAAGTTTTCAGATGATATTTTCATATGAGATGGATGCTCAGACAACAGCAAAATACTTCCAAGTACACTGGGAAGGATAAACAGGATTCCTTATGGTCTCCCACCCCAGAGCTCCTCCAGGCCTCCCTGCCAAGCCAGCAGAAAGCAATGAATGTGATTCTCCTTTGGGAGTTGCACTTCAGCTGAGTATTTGTCTGGTTTCAGTGTACGTTCCCTACTGTTCTCTTTACACCCATATTCAAAAGCTCCCAAGGACCATCACTGAATTCCCCTGAGGGCAAAACTGGAAAAAAAAAAAAAAAAAAAGATTCAACACCCCCCTTTTGTTTTCCAAGGTTTTTTTTTTTCCCCAGTATTATCAAAGTATACGGGAACAAATGGTCCCAAAGAAGCAATGTACATGGTAAATTTTGCTTCAAACAAGGGGACAATAGGCTTGCTGTGGAAAATTTGCCCAGTCCTTTGGTTTTTTTCTTGAGTTCCACTACTAAAACAGAAAAAATAAAAATGGAAATTCGTTTTTTGAATTTCAAATGATTGAAAAATTTTCACTCAGAAAACACAACACAAACTGTAAAGCATGTGGGTGCACTGGCAACCCATTTGAGTTTTAATGAGCATCATGTATATTTTTACTGGGGAGAAAGGAGTTCCTGTGTGTTTTTTCCAATATACCATTGCTTTAGTTGGAGTCAAAAGTGAAGTGAAACCATCGTGTTAACCAAGAGGATACCAAGATGATAGTGTTCTTCAGTTGTTCCCAGCACTAATACCCACTTGAAAGCAGTAAGGAGACCTTATTTCCTTTTGGGGGGTTTATTTTAGCATACGAACTATGGCAGATAGCATAATTGGATTTTAAATATCTGATCCAAATTTATTTCAGGAGATTGAGTCAAAACAAATATAAATTCAAGTTTGCCTAGTGCATTTAAGAACTGGCAGCACACGCATTTCAGGACCTCACCAATTACAGCACTTCACTTATTTCTGAAACAGTTGGCTGCATATTATTTCTGTCTAAAACCGTGTCCCACACTTTCAGGCTTAGTTGCGGGTTCGTAAGTGTTTGTTCTATTATTCAATCATATTATAAAATGAACCACATTTTCCAATAGCTACTTCATGTTCCCTATTTCATTTTTAATTGCGGCGTTTCTTCAAACATCAGTTGTCCCACAGGATTTCATTTTTGGACCACTTTTGCAAGCCACTAAAAATGATGAATTCTTGAAGCTTGCAATCTGAGCTCCCTTTAAGCCCACATACCAAAATCTTATCCAAAACCATGTCAAAGAAGCCAAAACCAACTCCATACCACTTCCTAGGTCTAAGTTGCATAACGAATAGGCCTGTACCCTCCCATAAAAAAATAAAGGCCATGGCCTTCTAAATTTTTCATGGACAGAGAGTTACCTCAATATCCATGAGGCATCAATATTCTCTTGCACCATGTAAACGTGAGCCTTGTGTCATTTGCATATGCATTTAACTCTTGCATTTTTAAATCCTCTGATTTCCTGTCATCTGATGACATTTTTTGTCACTCAGGTACAGAGAAAAAAAAGTTTGTGATTACTGATATGCTAGTTTTTATAAGTTAGATCATCTTTTTAATCTTTATTTCAAATTTTGTGAGTCTAAAACTGTCCAGATGTTGCTGGTGCTGCTTGTCCCATACCCATTTTTCCCTCTGTCCTGTGTGGTAACCACTAGGACAGCCCATTCCATTGGTCTTTCAATGTGACCCTAAAGAATTTACAAAAAAATCTCAGTCCAGTAATCCAGCTTTCTGAGGAAAAAGAAAAGACAGGTCATTACTATGAAGTCCACATGTGAAGAAAACAATCAATCACCATCTTCTGGTGAAATAACAAAAAAATGCTGGTGAGGATAGGATTGCTTTGCAGTGATGGGAATCATCATCAAAAGCAATCATCAAGACTCAAGCAGGTCAAAAAGGACCGGCACCTTCAGCTACATCTGCTGTTACCATTCCTGTCATAACTTCTTGTAAACCCATCAGAATTACCAAATTTTAAATTTGCATGTATTATATGTTGCAAAGGACTTTCAATGGAATTCTTTCTTTTACCTAAATTCTCCTGAATGGTTTTTGATCTGTGAGCACAATAACGACTTTGTCACTGGGGTGCATCCGAAAATAGACCCTAACATAAGATTCATAGGCAGTCTACTTGCTGTTGGAGACGCAGCAGCCAGAGACACCAGGTAAGGGACTGTAGCCTCTTCCAGGTGTCACCAACTGCTGCTGGTCTCTGTTCCTGTAAGCTGTTGAGCATCAGGCAGGGGCATGTACGGAGCAGTGAGGTGGTGGCAGTGCTGCCCAGCAACTGCTGGTTCTGTCACCTCCAATGACTTTGTGCCCACTGAGCAGCGCATTTCTAGCTCCAGGTTGCTGCCGTTATCTCTCTGGTGACGAGACTGTGTACTGGAGGCATCCTCCAACCAGTCTTGTGGAGCTCTTGTGAACACTGAAGAAGAGAGACTGGGGAGGTTTGTTGAAGGTCTGGTAGCTGTCTAACCTTGTCCCCATATGGCAAAGCAAAAGCAGGCCCAGTTTCTGCTTAGCAAGCCAAGTTCATGTTTCCGTATAGTATTGTGTTTGAAATCCCTAGCCAATGTCTCCACCATTTTTCCTCATCATGGTTACAGGCTTCTTAGATTTCACTTCTATCACACAGTTGCTCATAAAGCTTAACTTATTATACTGATCATTCCTACTTCTTTTAGGACAAGAATCCTTAGATCTTTCAGGAAGGCCAAGCAGAGTAAGATGATGCTGTGTGTTTTGCTTTCATATCCAGTGAGAAAACAGAAGTGCTTCTTCCTAAAATGTAAGGAAGAACATGATACCATTGCTAGAAGCAAAGCCTGGGCTAGATCTTCCTTTTTCTTGTTCTGAATTCTCTCTTCTGGAAATTCTAGTCCATAAACAGCAGATGAACAAAGGCATTTGTGAAGCATGAAAGAAATGTTTCAGAATATAAAAGTCTGTGCCCATGAGGCAAGCAGATGCGCATGCAAGTTCTGGTCCCTTTCTAAGGTATCTGCAGAGTCCACCTTGAGAGAGTCATGTGAAAAGTCTGTAAATGGAAGATGTAGAAAGAAAAAGTAAGAAAAATGCAGAGTGGACCTGCACTCTCAGCTCTTAAGTATTCATCACTTAGCTCATAAGCCTTTTGTATATAGTTCCTTTCAATGGGTCTCAGCATTCTTCATAACCTTCAGCTTATTTATGATTCCACATGGGAGGAGTGTTACAGTAATTTCATTTTGGGTGGCCAAAATTGTGACAGGTTTACATCTGGCAGAAAGGGTCATGTTTACCTTGACATGAGCATGAAAATTGCCCTTGGCCAGAGTTGCTCCTGGAGAGTCCAGGTACACAACTGGATTGTGCTGAATGCTGTGTTACTCCATCCTACAAGTGTCAGTCATGTTTTCTCAAGGAGGAGTGCTGGTATAAATTCTGCCAGCTCTTCTGGCTGCCTTCCCTACCCAATTCATCCTGTCTGGTATGAATGGTGAGATCTCAGCCAGGGCTTAAGCTCATCAAAGTGGTCCATCACTCGTCATCCATATCAGAAATGACAGTGATGTAGAAGCTGAAAGTCATCAGTGAATTGGATGCACCAAAGTCAATGTTCCTCCCTAATCTTTCCAGTGTCTTTATACAAAAGCTAAGCCAGAATCAAGGGGATATAAATGAACAGAGGAATACAAATTGGCTCTACACTATAGATGCCTGTTAATCTCCTCTCCCAAAAGAAACATCGGAACTGAAAGCTGTTATCACAGATACTTTCCTAAGATTTCCTCACTCTCACAGCACTTCTATGTGAACTTCTAAATACAGGTATAATGCCACACACTACTGTGTTCTATAATGAACAGTATAAATTATTGGTCAGAAAAATTATTCTTCCAAGCTTACTCATTTTCTAATTATCTATAGTTCGAAATTTGTTATGAGCTATATATATACATCTGTATCTCGTTGAGTGTTGGAAATGAAATGAGAAAGCAAATTCCAAATAGAGCCATTGTGCATAGTTATGCAGGAGGACATTAAATTAAGATTACAGTTGGTATCTATAATTTTAATGCTTCTTAAATGTCTGACAGCTTTGCTTGCAATTTTTAACATTCTTTTAAAAGCCAACAAAAATCTTCTCAGTAATTCCTCCATGTGGAATTGTATTGACAGTCTGGAGGGGTCATTGGCAGGGCTGGATTTTCTACCAGAGAAAGTAACATCAGACAGTCACCTTCTATGTGTACCGGCTATCTAAGGGAACATGAGATGCAGTCTGAAAGTAAACATCCCAGATACTTTGTAGATGCAGACAAATGACAAGTCTCAGCAACCAGGTATAATTTCAAATCTTTATGGTCACAGATCCTGTGTGCCAGTTCACAAGTCTTTTGTTCTTATTTTTCTTTTCTTCCTTGACACATTCATGACCTTTTTATCTTTATTTCCTCTAGTCTTTTCTTATCTCAAAGCTTCTCTTTCCTGTCTGTCTCCATAGAAAGTCCCAGACTCAAACGTTATTCAACGTAACACTAAACTTTCTCTTCCCATCTGCAGTGTCCCCTGTTTCTGCTTTTTGTTCCTAATTTCCTCGTTCTTCTTTTCTTACATGTACAGCAATCCTGGCCCCATGTCCAGTCTCTCCAAAGCAGTTCTGTATCTAGTGAGCCTGCTTCCCATCATATTTCCCACTTGAGGTCTTCATTAAAATCCTTCCATTTTTCCAATCAGTTCTCAGTAACTCCCATTGCTAACTTTCTCCCTAGGCTATTCAGTCATCTCTCCCTCCTCAATTTCTCTTCATCCAGGTTGGCTTCCCATCCAGTCTGTCCTTTGTAACTATCTCCTCATCCCAACAGTGTATAAAGATGTTCTATATCCTTGCTCTCATCTTCCCATGTGTTTTTTCATCTAGGCAGCATGAGTTTCTTCATCCCTGCCTTTGTTCTGCTCTGCTGTTGTCAGTCTCAGTTTTTTATATTGCCCGCGGTCTTCCTCACTGATTTTACATTATGTACTCCTTGTCCAACCAGCTTCTTCCTTTATTTTCTTTTTGACAAAAGCTACAAGCTCCCACGCTTTTCCAGCTCAGCTTCTTAGTCCTCTCTGTCCACACATCCAAAATCTTGATCTTTTCTTGTCTGGACACAAGGTAAATGAATTCTTGCTCTCAGTTGTTCTGGTGGTGTATGGGCACAGGAGGCACAAGTCGTACACCAACTTGCTAACATTTTGAAAAGCATCTGCAAGGAAATCCTGGGTGGGTAAGGATGCAAAAGGCTCAAGACATTCTGTGGAGATAATGCAGTTGGCATGCAAAAGGTAGCACATGCTCAGGACAGACAGGAATTTTGAGGAATTTATCTGCCAAATTCTACCATATTACTAATGGATAGGATTTAAAACCCAGCCAAATATGGGCAAATGCTTATGTGTCTGGCACCAGGATGCCTCCAGTCTGCCAACCTTCAAGTCAAAGCATGGAGAAGCTAGCATTTCCAACAAGGAATTCTTACAACCAATTCATTAACATTGGCAAAACAATGTCTTTTTTTCCTAATCTTTTTTCTGGGAAATAGCATAACTGGTTTTGCTGATACTTTCCAAAAAAAATCTAAGCAGAGGCAGACACCCAGCATAAAAATTCACAAAGTTATAAATAACCAGGATAAGGATTTATAATTAGAAGCATCAGGCAAATTTATAGTATTGGGTAGCACAATATTGATAACAACCATTTTTATTACTGTCACCCCAAAAATGCTGTTCAGGGACCACAACTCCCCTGTGTTAAATGGGTATAAACATGAAACAGGGATATGCCTTCAATATTGTTGTCCCAAAGAGCTTATAACTCAAATTTTAGACACAGAAAACAAGTAGAACCAGACACATGGGAAGTGCAAAGAAACAATAAGAAACAGTGTGACTGGCAAAACATCTCAAGGTACCATCAGTCTATGTACTGTCAAGCTTTTCATAGGTGTTTGGAAAAATGAGAGCTTTTAAGGAAAACAAGACTTGATTAGAGGGTGATGAGGTAGTTTTGTAGACACTTTCAGAGGCATGTGGTCAGGATCGCAAAAAGCATGAAGGTATTTAAGTGAAACTAATCATCCATGCTGTGGACCTCTGGGCAGATGACATTCAGTAGCGAGAAAGGGCCAGTAAGTAGAGTGAGAGCAGACTGGAAAACAAGTCAGAGTCAAGGATCGCACACAAGAGGGATTGCCACGTGTGCCCATCTCTGTGCAGGGAGGGAATTGTATGATAAAGGACCATTATTCTCCTTTCTTTCCACCTCCTTGCCACCACAAAAAGGAGGAAACAGTTGCCTGTTTCACTGCTGTGTGCAGGGGAAGGATGATTATTTTCTTTGTCCCCCGAGAGAGATTGTTTGGAGGTAAAATAAAACTCATTCATAACTCTACTTAAAGCGGGGATTTTTTGGGTGTGGGATAGTTGTGACCTTATCTGCTTGATTTCAAAGCCTGAAACTCTCCACCATCCTTAGTGCTGCTCTGCAGCCTCCTTCTCCACAACACAGCAGGTGGCTGCAGCCCCAGGACTGTTATGTGCAGACGGGTGGGTGTTTGACGCTGCAAAGATTCCTTCCCCTTTCCCAGCAATAGGATTGCAACACAGCAGGGAGAAGTTTCACCCGGGATGGAGGAGGCCTCCCTTGAGGCAACCAGCCTCTAGCCTGCCCAGCCACGTTGACCATATCTACACCCCAGGAGTTATAGCTGTGAATACAGCCATAGTACAGCTGTGAGGCTCTCAGAGCATAGACTGGTATTTCTGCGGCTGCTGTGAGAGCCGGGACGCTGAACGTGTACGCCTTGCAGAAAAGTCGATCATCTGCACAAAGCTGCAAACAGCCGTGGTGCTCTGCAGCAGGGAAAAACAAGTCTGGGAAGCGAGCTGGCTTGCTCTCTCTCCAGGTGGCGACAGGGATGCTCTGTGGGCAGAAGCCGAGTGGGACAGCATGGGTTTCTGCAGGTCGTGTTGCTGGCGTGGGACAATGTGCAGTGGGAGCATGCAATGTGAGTGCCATCTGCTGGGCTGGGGAGCAGCACGGAGGAGCCCGGTGCTGCCATCGCCCTGTGATTGCTGCCCAACGTCATCGACATCATCCACCGTCGCCCTGCGACAAGCACCCAACATCATCCACCATTGCCCTGCGATGAACTCCTGCCACTGCCCACCATCACCCTGCGATGTGTCCAACATCACCTTCCATCACCCTGTGAGCAGCACCTACTATTGTTCATCATCGTCCATAGTCACCCACTGTCATCCTGTGACATGTGCCCAACACTGTCTGACATCACCCACCATTGCCCTGCAATGACTGCCCGCCGTCGCACACCATCACCCCACAACAAGCACCCACCGTTGCCTGCCATCACCCCCCACATATCCTGTGCTGTGGGTGGGATGTCTCCCAGCCCGTGACCAGGGCTGGCTGCCCAAGACCTACGGAACAGGCCTCTCCCTGTGCACAAAGCACAGGAACAGTATGTTATCTAAAGGGGCAATGGCGGTGTAGATCTCACCCCAGCATGATGCTGGCACAGCCATTTCCAGCATCCCAGCTGCATCCCCTGTGAGGTGATGAGACAAGGGGGTGCTGAGTCTTCCTTGCTGTGAGTTCTCTGCTGTGTGAGCTACGCTGGTCCCTCTGGGCACTCAGATCCAGCTCAGTGCTGTATTCACACTCACTGGCATGCCTGCAGCTTATGCTGCCCAGCTCTTGTTGCTCTTGCAGGTGGCTTCAAGCTGATTTCAGAGCTTCGTCCGCAAACTTGCAGCACCTTAAGTACCAGTAGTTTAGATTCGAGTGAGACATCCATGGTGCACACTGCAGTTTGCTTCTCTCCGCAGAAAGCATCTATTTTCTCTGTTGGGTATATCATCTTTGGCAGGAAGATGGGCTCTTCCAAAAGCTTAAGCCTCCTCTCCAGAAGTGGGGGGGTTCACCTTCCCAAAACAGTCATTCATCAGTCCCTGGACCTTGCCTGAAGCATGCAGTCTCCCGCTAGCCCCACAAAGCTATCTCTGTGGGCCATAAATATTCTCTCCTACAGCAATCAGCATCTGTGACCTGAGTGGCTGGCCAAGGTGAGAGCTGGAACATTGAAGGGGATGGAGCAGCATGAGATAATCTCAGCTGTTTGTTTGCGCTGGAATACCACCATTCCAGTGCCGGTGGCCTGGTGTGACCTGCTTTGCTGCAAATGCTTCTTTTTGGCTCTTACTTTCAGCTCCTCTCCACCACACATCCATAAAGTATCAGGGTGAAAAAGATTCATAGTACCTTTTTGACGGATTTCACCATCATCTTCACACTTTGTTCACTGAGGAAAGGAAACCCTTTTAGAAAAATCAGGAGGTAAAGAGTCTATAACTTCCCTTGGCAATTTGTTCCAAGGACTAATTACCCTCTCAGTTAAATTTTTATTACTTTTTTCTAATTGGCATTTGTCTGGTTTTATCTATTTTTTTTTTCTTTTTACTAGTTGGTAGAAACTCAATCACATATTTTCTCAGTCCTTTTTTTTTATTAGATAAATTGGCTCAGCCTATTACGGTTGGAAGGAATATCCCTTTTTACAATAATTACTGTAAGGAATATCCCTAGGGCTTTGCCAATTTTTATTCTTTCCAGTGTCTTCTGTAATTTTTCAACATTCACTCCGAAGTGTGAAGACTTGATCTGTACAAGTACATTCCAGTTTCAGTCCCATCAGGAAGACTACAAACAGAGGAATATCCCAAGACCCATGACACTGGTGTTGACATTCCCAGGCACTTCTATGACCATAATGGCTATTTCCTGGAGGATTCACACTAAAAGTTTACACTTCTCTCTTTTCCTGCTTTCCAGAGCTCTTACAACCATTGCCTATGTTTCTTCTTCTTGACATACTACTTTCACTTGATTTTAATAAAAGTCAATTGATTTGAAAAGGCACGGCTTAAGAAATTATCTTTTTTGACCTACAAACATTGCGTTTTACCACAAGAAAGACCCCATTTGATGGTAATTTCCAATGACAGCTACTTTATGAGATTTGGGGTGGTAATATGTGAAGTCAATATGTGTACATTTCAGGTAGACGTGAGCATATTTTCTGTCCTTATTGTTGGAGGCTGAGGGCTGAAGCACAGCAGCAGTCTAAGAAATTACGGCATGATAAGCTTTGATGAGTAGTTGTGTTCATGTCTAGTCCACAGCAAACATGGTAAAAAGGGCTTCAGCTTAAACCTCAGTAGAAAACTTGCACCTCACTTTGCATGTCTTCTTTTAAACCACTGGGAATTCATTCAATAATTCTTAACCCATAAGAAGTCACTTGCTTGAGTCCCAAGTTAGGGATGTGGCCTCAGAAGCTCTTCCCTTAGCACACCTCCAGGACTCTATTTTCTCTGGAACCACCAGTGTGTAGTAACCAAATAATAGGAGAGTTTCTAAAAATATAGAGAAAATATGTTTGAAGGGGAGTAAAAAATAAGATTTTAATAACATCCACATTTCAAGAGAAGTGAATTGCTTACATCTGTCTCTTTGGCCATTTTTTTGTCAGGTCTGCCAATAATTCCTGTTATCTAGGCAGAGACAGCTTCTGTGTTGTGGCCAGAGATCTTCTTTTTCAAATCTATACTAAGCACAAAGGCTGCTTCTGCTTTGCAAGCCAGTTTTCTCCAGTTATTTACACACTGAGTACTTGTGACAAAATTTAACTATTTCCAAGAGGGATATATAAAACTGCCTTACAGCAGCAGAGGTGATTCACTTTATTGGAAGAATGGTGCACAGTCCTGGGAATTGCACTCTTTTAACTAGGTTGATTTCAGACTAAATTAATTAAAGCTGCACACAGGCACACACAAAAATATGTAGATGAGTGCTAAAATATCCCATTGAGATTTTAAAGACTCTTAGCAATGATTAACTGCTATCTTAAAACCACTTAACTACTCACTTCTGAGACCTTATCCTACAGATCCTTCTACATACAGAAGAGAAGTGCCCAAACCTCTAATTTCAATCCCCTTTTTTATTAATGTTCCTTCCAAGCACCTTTTGGAAAATATATGAACAGTGGTTTCAGACCATCTGTAATGATCTTGCTCATCATTAGAGTCTCTGCAATCCTTCCACCATGTTCTGAGATAAAGGTATGTTGCAAATCTCTCATAAATAACATTAGGCAGCAGAGGTGAAACTGAGATCTTGGGACAAAGGATAAACTCTGGTGCTCACCTTGGTAGCACATTTCTTCCCAGAAATGGAAGCTGGAATGTAGAAGCTTGCCTTTTTTTCTTCTATTTATCTTTTTAAATAAATTACTAAAGATTTAGCCATTATTGGTACAGCTAACACAATAATGGGCCAGGGTTGGCAGAGTATGAACAGTGTTACTAACTGCCTGTTCCCAGTTTGCCCCTTTCCAACTTCAGTAATGTGATTAAAATGATCGTTTCTTGCCTATACTCTGAGCCCTATCAGTCATATCCCTGCCTTCAGCGGATCTGCACTCCTAGGGATATGAAAGTGGGAAACTTTCCAAATAGATGTAAAAAGATTGAAGCCCAAAGGTTATCCTTCTCTTTCAAAATGTGTCATCCTGAAATCTTATATAAGAAGGCATTATCCAAGTGACAAGGAGGGTGAATTAACCTAGACTTTCTCCTTGGAGAGAACTAGATCAATTATTTCTTGTTATGAACAGAATTTCTGGTTACATTAGTCCAGCTGCTTGGCAGTTTTGTCAACTCTGATACAGTCAGCCCAAGGCTATGGGCACAGGTGATGGTAGGGGCAGCCATACGCTGCTTGCTTCTCTTGGATGCACCCTGACTTCATTGCTACGTACAAGAAGACTCTCTACATCTCCCTGTAAGACCAATTTTGAGGAGAAAAAACAACTCTACTGAGGAAAATAAGAAAACTGCCATTGACCTCTGGGAAACCTAGTCTTCTTCTTTCTCAACATTGGGTGCCACCAACTACTTCAAATTTCTTCATTATTGAGGACCTTCCAATATTGTCCTATGGAGAAAATAATATTTCTGCTTTATGTCCTGGTTGCACTTTGCCACAAGAAATTGTTTCTCTTTCCCTTTCTTCCCTTTTGTGTGTTGGGGTAGTCTAGTAAGTTTATTGTGAATGGCTATAAAAGCAGTGTTTGAACCTTTCTGATTGTCTTAATCCTGATTCCCAGGAGTTCCTTACGCACATAGCACATACATTGAACCAAAGAGTTTGAACGAAATTGGATGTATCGCATCTTTCAATGCCTTTTGATAAAGCAGACCACAAGCTGCAGTGGACCATGCCTGGAGCTGCCAGGGATGGGGCAGTTTTGAGTTGTGACTACTACCAGGGTGAGGGGGTGATCCAGGAGGACGGACCCATCCTGCTGCTGAACACGGCATTTTTGACTACTTGGAAGCATTAAGCAAGCTGACAGCTTGTCCACAATTAAAAGGTTTACTAAGATAGCTCCATGATAGAGTGACTGCAGCACCAAGAGATGCAGCAGCACCTTTTTTTTTAATTCTTCTTCCTTTTTTTTTTTGCTGCTGTCATTTATTTTAACTCCCAGAGGAAAATCAGTTATGCTAATTAGTACTTGTGATTCTAAATGTCAATATATAACTGCAGAGTACAGAGGAAACTGTTCTTCAGGAGTAGTGTCTTCGCTGTACGGAAGAGCACAAAGCAAAACATTTATGTAAAAGGTTAGTCTGAAGCCATTGGAAGGGCAGGAACAAACCATTTTAGAAATATGTTTGTTAACATTTGGCTGTTGTAGAATGAATTTTTGACACTGGCTTCTCTTGAACAAACATGCATTATTCTTCATTTCAAAATAACCTGCATTAAATCTGAGTCTGTATGTTCTGTATATCAATAGAGAAGAGAAAAAAAACAGAGGTAAAAGAAATCCTAAGTAATTAAAATCCTAACGGTTAGACATTTAAGAACACAGATATTTGACTTTTTTTCTCCCTGAACTCTTTACCTTTCCATGCAATTGAGATATAAAATAAATTACTTACAAATAGTAAGATAAAAATAACTTCTGGTAAACTGCATTTTCATGAAGTGGTTGGTTAGAAAAATATTGACGTTTAAACAATTGTAGAAAGAAAATCAATAATGAATTCAGCAGTTAGGAGGAAATTCTTTAAAAATAGAATTCCTTTTAATGTCCATAGTGAAGGAGAAAAATCGGTTATATTATTACCTATCCAAATTAGCTAACTTATAACTAATTTCTTTTGTTTGATTAAATATGGTCTTGAACAAGTTAATTGTCCTTTATTTGATATGACATAGCTTTAAATCAGTATTTATAGAGTGTGACACCTCAGCCAAGCAGCGGGGACACTGACTAAAACCAATAGCAACTAAGGCCCAGGAAACATGGTGAATTATAAAGTGCATGGAGACCTCCAAACCTGTGCAGCACTATCTTCAGCTGCAGTCCTCAAAAATAACTGTGACCTGCAGATTATTTGCAATATTTTACTGTAAAGGCTCATTCAACTAGCTCAAATGTTCCTTTAGTGTTACGGAATTTGGATTTCTTGAAACACGCTTCACATCCACGAGTCTGCTCCTCATGCACACCCTTCACTGCTCACCGAATCCAGGCTCTCACCTGTGTTGGCCTCAGCTGTTAATTTTCCCCAGTGAAGCATGCAAAAATTGCTGACCCCAACTTGGATATGCTTTAATTCAAGATGGATTTACCACAGTGTATAACCTGGTAATATAGTAATACAGCTCACTGTGAAAACCCTAGTGTGTCTCATCCGATAACACTCCTGGGCACTGAAGGAATGTAAAGCCAGCCAGGTTACAGTAATATTTGTTGTACTTTGTTGTCAATCCTAATCTAGGTTAACCTAGATATTCAAAACTCGGTATCTGTCATACAAGCGAGAGCTGAGTTATGACTCACTCTTATCTTCCACCTGAAAATTGTCAAGCACTGTAGGAAAGGACTGTGTCAGAGGATTTGATTCCCAAGAAAAATACCGAGTTGAAATCTGTATTTATTTGTAGCTGTGACCTAATCAATCTATAACCTGGCAGATAGAAGTTTGTTATTACAACTTGGGCTCTAGCAGGGTGGGAACTTCCAGTTGGAACAATCTAGCAACAAATATTTTCTTGGCAAAATATAAGTGTTTTATGGTGAAAATACCAACTTCCTTAAAAAATAGAATTGTTTTGCTATTGAGCCAAAATGAAAATGAAATATTGGATTTTGGGTTGGCTTGGACAAAATTGTTTTGTTAACCAATAGCGTGTTCCAACATCCATGCCCAGGACCCACACCTGCCGACGTGCAGGCAGGAGTTCTGGCGGCAGATGCCAGCCCTCTGTCCCAGGGCAGAAGGGAGGCATTTCATTCCACAGAGGAAGCGCGGTGACGGACATGGTGTTCTATCTGTTATTCCTGTTGGCTAGCTTGTGGTCTCTCCACCTCCTCCCTCTTCTGTCCAGCGCTGTCAATCCTATTCTGGGCTCTTGGGCCCTTCCCAGCCCAAGTGTCCAGTGCCCAAGCAACTCCCTTGGGTTTCTGAATTCCTTCCTCACGAATGGGGATTTTCTTGCCAATCTGCATCCAGATCTCCTAATCTTTCCACCCTGTTTGCTTACCCCAGGTTTTAACCTATCATTTCTACTCTTGCTCAATTTCCTGCTCATACTTCTGCTGTTCCCTTGGCTGATACTATATTCAGCACCTTCTGGGCATAGTTATTTCCTCATTTGTATTGACAGTCCTGCAGCCAGCTTTGTACCAGCGGAAAGCTTTATCCCCTGCATGCACATGCCTTCTTCCAGGCCATCAGTACAAAATGGAGGCAGTTTAGGTAACATTACTAATCCCTGGGTAACTGAAGATGGGATTCAGCCTGTCAGAATTTAAAGGACAGAAGTCTCTTGAGGAGAGCGAGCTGACAACAGCAGAAAGGAAAAGGCTGGAGATCTAAAATACCTCTTGAAAAAACAGGAGAGGAAAAAAAATGGAAAAACAAGAGTGGTTTCAAACTGACTTTGATATCATGGCATGAAAAACTAAAAGAAATAATACAGGCTTTCCATTCCAGTTTCCCTGTTACAGAGAATCAAACCGGTGAGATGTTTCTTACTGTTGAGACACTTTGCCTTTTTGCATATACATCTCTTTCATCAGCTTGAGACTCCCCAGTTGAGGAAGACATTGGGGGTTTCTGAAGATCTTTCTGGACTCAGACAGTCACTGTTGACAATATCTCATACCCCTGACTACTGTCAGCACATGGATTTTCAGCCTGCAGCAAATGTGTAAAAAATGAAGCTGGTTTAACCCTCTGCGTTGAGGCTAACCTAATTCCAACAGCTTTGCGTTAGTGATTGGTTAAAATGCATTTGCAGCTGCTGTGATGAGGATGACACAGAGTGTGCTACCCATGGTATGCCATTTCCATGGCTGCTCTTGCTGTCTGAGAGTCTATAGGCCCCTGGTCCAGGCTTTCTAGACCTGACGGGAATTTTTTTCTTCATGTGAATGGTCTTTGGGATCAGACTCATAATGACAGAAGAGGACACCTTCTGGTTAATTATCCCTTTGCCAAAGTACTGATTATCTTCCTATTCCAAATATGAAACCACTAGGATGGGAGACTGCTTCAGATGCTAACGTGATTAATAGTATCACTAAATGACTTCTGCACACTTCAGCTCTGCAACCACTGTGCTGCCAATACCAATCAATAGCAGACTGTCACAAGATAAATAAATGATATTTGTTCATGGTAAGTTCCAGGTTCAGTTTAAGTAGAGCAAGTAAATACAAAGGAAAACAATTCTTCCTTCCATGTTTTTTACGAATATGAGGGATAAGTCAACTCTGGCAGGGTTGATTTAGCAGGAATCTGGTGGACGTCAGTAGAGGAGGAATGTTATCCCACCCGCCTCTGGGCTGGTGGTAGAATTTTAACAAGGATCTCCTAAGAGACCTCTCAAAGCACATCACTCCATATAATTCATTAGCTTGGCTGCACCTGAGGTCTTGGATTTTCTGGACAGGGTGTACTTCTGCAAAGTGACTATAAAATATAGAGACCATGCTCAAGCTCAAATCTCCAGAGGAAGTCCAGATGGCTATTCTAAAAATGCAATCAAAAAAGGCCTCTGGCCTCGATGGTTTGTATATTGATTTTAATAAGAATTACCAGAGCATTTTGTCTCAGAAATTGGGAGAGGATTTTTCAGTACCGAAACAACAATCTGTCACTCGATTAAAATTTGTTTATGCCACGAACTACATGGAACTCAAATAGTAAGGGATAGAAAGTGCCACTGACAACCCAGTTTGTCAATTTTTGTCTTCAGTTTTGATTTAACTTCCTATCTTTGCTCTAACCTCTTTTTAAAATCTGAGTAAGTGTTACAATGGTTGTGGAAAGTTTTGAGGAAGCATAACTAGATTTGAGGAAGTCAGGGCCTAAGCAATTAACACTTCAGTCAAGGCTGGCTGTAGATATAATTTCAAAAATCTTAGCAGATGCAAAGCGATGCTACATGGAGAGACGGTATGTTGTCTCTGCTCCAGTCTCTGAATGCTGAGAAGTGGTTCCTGAAGAGATTATTTTCTAACGTTCATGCACACTCAAGCCAGCAAGGAACACTCTTAACCAAAAGAAAACAAATAAAATTAGTATCTTGTCTTGCACAATGTATAATTAAGCTATGAAACTCATTTTTACAAAATATTGAGGTCAAGAGTTTAGTAGCATTAAAAGAAAGATTACATATTACAAGGATAATGCTAAATCAAACAGTGGAAAAAAATTGCAGGTAATACAGAACATCCCTGCTGCAGATACATTCCTGTATCTGATAGACAATTTCTAATCTATAATAATAAGACAAATTTTGCCCTTGGTAGGTTATGCTGTAAGTGTTCACCAGTGGGTTTCCTGACACTTCCTCCCTCCACCCAGAACAAACTTCCCAAGACAATGAACCCACAGTCCACCAGTATGCTCCCAGTTCCTAGTGTGTGTCTTCAAGGGGTATCACCCAAAGATATGCCCAACAAAATTACAGTGACTTTAAGTGAAAAGATTGTCTCAAGCATGGCCAGGAAATTCCACCCCATTCTTGTATGGCCCATTTTGTCTGAAAGATTGCAATTTTAGCCTGAAAAGAGTCAAACTAGGCAGAAAA
Organism: Pedionomus torquatus; assembly: GCA_013398155.1. Classification (NCBI taxonomy): domain Eukaryota; kingdom Metazoa; phylum Chordata; class Aves; order Charadriiformes; family Pedionomidae; genus Pedionomus; species Pedionomus torquatus. Next base: position 748,708 of record VZRU01006493.1, on the reverse strand, counting down.
CCTCTGGTACGACCTGGGGCAGGCTGGATCTTGCCCGGATAAGGGGGCTAGCACAGATAGAGAGGCAGAGTATTCAGGTCTGTGAAGTGTTAATTGACCCACATGGAGAGACAAGTTGTTCTTTATCTTCTTCCACTGTCATCTGACAGAAATTTGAGGTCGTCAGAAAAGACAATGTTCTGTTCCAGATTGTCATAAAATATGATTTATTTCTATGGGAATAAAAATTTAAACAACTATCTGAGGAATTTTAGATAAAGAAAGAACTGTGTGGGGGTGGGATCCCAAGAAAGAGTGGGATGAGCAGCTTCCTTTGAAAACAAAACACCAAAAAAGAAAAGGCCAAAATATGGTATCATCAGGCGTAGAAAAATAAACCAATTTTAAAATGGAAAATGATAGTGAAATATTTCCACTAGCTCTTTGTCCAGTTATGTTCCCAGGTAGAAAAGCTAGGAATGAAAACTAGAAATAGAAGAGCATACGGAACGGGAGACACTGAGTCAGCCCGCGAGACCTGGTCTCATTTGTAACTGGTGATCCACTGACTTCACACATGGGTACAACTCCTCACCAATGCCCAGGATCCCAACAGTCACGCTTCTAATTAACTTGGACTCTGGTTTCATATTTCCCCTATGAAAAGAGCATTATAATAAATCCCAGGGATTACGGTTTTAGCACAAGGGTCACCGGGGAGCTGCCTGGGAGATGAAATTGTCACAAGTAGCACAGGAAGCTTCAGTGAAAGATGAGACACTCTACCTGAGAATAAAAGCAAGGCCAGCACTTACAGCTCCAAGGAGAAAATTCAATGGGCCACAAAACATTATATTTGAAGGCGGTAAATTGATTGTTAAGTGGGTTAAGAGAGAAATTCCCCTCTCCCATTCAGCACGGCCGAGGTGGAAGACAGAAGCAGCTGCCTAACAAAGACTGTGCTTTTCTTATGAGCCTCTGGCACTGCTTGTGAGAAAGGCAGGGGGAGGCTCGCTGCAGTGTCCAGCACCACTTCAGAAGTCCAGAGAAAGCCCGGCTGCCTCTCCAGAGTGTGCAGGCTTTGGGTCACATCCACCAGCCCCATTTGGATGTCTCAAGATGCTCCATCAAACACCCCTAGATCCTGATGTTCAGGCACCCACACTGAGCCCCAGAGCTCCATTGACCAAAACAGGAGCTGAGATATCTAAATTTAGATGCAGATGTCACTGTCTAGAGCTGAACCTGGAGCCTGTTATCAATGTATTACCAATTGTGTTATCAATGGCTGTTACCTGCTCTGTAATTACAGGATATGTGCTGCTATCAGAGTAAGTTGTTGCAAACCGGAGTGCAGGATCTCAAATGCCTCAGATTTTTATGAAGAGGAACAGTAAATATTTGGTCTCTAAATGACATTCTGGAAAAAAGAAATGACAGTGTGGCTAAATATATCCTTTGAATTTTATTCTGTGAATCTCAGAAGACCTGAGTTGGCAGTCTTTTGTCGGTCACAATTCCCACTGCTATGCATGGGATGATGGACTGTGGCTGTCAGTACCCTTGTGGGCAGAGTGGGAAGGAGAAGAGATGGGATCTTCCCTTCACAGAGCAAACCCAGTGAGCACAACACTCCATCCACGCAATGAGCTGGGCCTCCAAACTTCCTTCGGCCAAAGGGAATCTCCTCTCACCTCCCCCACGCTGCAGAGACAGCTCTTTTCTGCCTCCCCTTCACCATTTACTGGAGCACAAGGAATTGGATTACGTTAACCTCTGTGCTCACGCAAGGGAGGGGGAAAGACTCTCATTTCTCTTCTCCCCTGCTGCTCAGGTCCAATGACATCCTCGCCCCAGGGTGCTGGCCTGGCTTGATTAAACCCTGAATAAGCACAGACAGATTTGACTCAAGGCTTTTACTACTTAAAACAATTTTCTGGAAAGGGTTAATCAGCAATTTAAAAATCCTGTATGAAAGACATATGGCTATATGCCTGGGATAATGCAGAATGTTTTCTTTTCAGATGGGTTTGCTGCATTCTGTTTAAATTCTGTGACCTTCAGGGAATCAAGTTAGTTCTAGCTCTTAGTTTATAGATTTTGTTTGGTATTCAAGGTTAACTTCTTGCTTGATTAGACACAGGCAAATGCTAGCAGCTGCAGTACCACAGCGGAAATGAAATCCTGTACTGTGTTTGGTCAGAAATGTCAAGAACCTGGTAGTTAACTACAAAGTACTCATTTTGTCTTCCATTAGCAGCATTAAGATAAGTTAGATGCTCTTTTGCTTTCATGTTGCAAAACATAAAAAATGTCATAATTTTGGGTATACGCTGTGATTTGAAGATGACTGTCTTTATTGACACAGGGCACGCTACTCTCTTTTTAATTCCTTATCACTATCATCGCAGAATCAGTGGATGAAAGTTCAAGCAATTTGGAAAAACATTTGCCTGTGGAAGGAGCCATGCACAATGTCCTGGTAACACTGTAAATGCGTGCAAAGAATTCAATGGGATTGGACAGCGTGAAATTTGTATTGCACAGCACACAAGGACAAAAGAAAATAAAGCAAATATGCAGGACCAAGACAGGTTCAGATAAAACAGGAGTGTTGTGTTTGCCCCAGATTAGGTGCATAATATGCACTGGTACCGGCAGCAGTTGGTCTCCTGCCTAGCCAGCCCCCTGTGCCAGTCTCTGCACCCTCTCGTTTTCATACCCCCCGAATCTTTCCAGGCTATAGGGACATCGTGCATATACTTTGAGCACATAAGAGCCACCATGGGTTGTGAGACACCTTTTGCAAACGCTGTGTCAGAAGCACAGAACAAGTCTGCACTTCCTAAAAAACTGAAGTGCTTTAGCTAGGAACTGCTTGCTGCTACCAGGGGCTGAAAAAGATGAGGGCATTCTCAGATCCAGCCGAAGAAAGACTCCATTCAAGGCTGATTTCAGCCTAATTCAGATTTCATTTGCCTTGGCACCAGCTTAATTTAGATCTCATTGGCCTTGGCACCAGGTTGTGTCAGGGCTCTCTCTTCTAGGGAGGGGCTATGGATAGGTCTGTCCATTGGCAGTGACATAAAGCCAGGCCAGAAGAGATAGGTGAGGGCATCAGGCCAGGCACTGAGCACCACCTGTGGGCTAGCAGAGGTTCTTGAAGACGAACCTCATCTTCAAGGTTCTTGAAGAAGAGAGCCTTCTTGAAGAAGAACCTTCAAGAGGTTCTAGTATTGCTCTGGGAGGTATCACTAGCTCGTCTCAGAGACATTTCCCAAGACCTTGCCTCTGAACTTGGCCTTCCTTGTGTAGCCATGGCCAGCATCTCCAGGGGAATATCACTGTTAGGCAGCTATTTCATGCTCCCAGCTCCAACATGAGCATCAGCTTCAAGTCAGACCTTTGCCTTATGATGTTTGGTTTACAAATATTACTGACTTTATCTCTGAGTGAAGAGAGATGAATTTAGTTTGCAGTCAAAGTAAACACCTTTGAAATGACCTTCAGTAGCACACAGCTGTTATGCATCAGTTTGGAATGAATTTGACAAGAGAATACACATTGGCTGCTTCTTTTGATTCACAGCTCAAGTGCAGACTTGAGAGCTTGTTGACTGGGAACATTCAGATATGGATCAGGGTAAGAATGTTTTCATATACAGCTTCCTCCTCCACCTTTTCTTTTCTTTCTTTAATATAATTTCGAGATATTTCCGCAAGGCATGGACTGTAGTAGTTGCTATGTGGTGAAAAAACTCTGTTTAGAGTCTTTACAAATCATTCTAGACACACATTCAAAAGATTCTTTGATGCTAAAGGAACACAACTATTTTTCTCACTAAGTCAGGGTTCAATCACCATTTCTTTTTTAGGAGTTGCCAATGCAAACTCAAATGAAGAAATACAATTGATGTCCTAAAAATATGCCTTTGTATTTGAAGAGATCTGATCTTTCAGTGGTGCTACTAAGGTATGCAGTGCCCTGAACTTTCAGCAAGATACATAAACAGTACTTTTTGTAGAGAAAGGTCCTGAAAGCTGTTATCAGAATTACAGCATCTGTCAGAGGTTTCCTCAGTATGGGAATGCAAGGGATCTTCAGATCCACTTTTTTTTCTTGGGGAAGATGAGGAAGGAAAGAGGACTCCACTGTGGTGTAGCTGTTCAGAAAAGAGTTGTAACTCAAAATTGTCTGCATGCATGAGGGAGCCCAAAGGACTGGTGTGCTTTTGGTACCAGAGCTGAGACTGCCCTGTTCCCATTAGAGGTGATCAGGTGGGATCAGGTAGGCTGTAGGCTCTGAGATGGGAAGCCCATGGCTCTCCTAAGGCTTGTTCTGCCACTGTCTGTGGACACAGCTTGGTGTAATTGTTCCCTTCTCTTTGTATTACTTTGTCCACCAAAGCCTTTCCCACCTTCAAAGATTTGAGTATCTCTCCACTGTAGTGGCTGAGGGATTTCTGTCTGTTCTGTCTGCCAGCTCAGACCCACCTTTGCAGGAGCAAAAGAAGCAGAGGCTGCTGCAGGGCAGGCTGTTGTACAAACGTATCCTGGTTGCATTGTGTGCTTGAAAGGGTTAAGCACTGGCTACGGGACAGATGTGACTTAGTGTTGCTTCTGGGCTACTCTAACCAGCATTAGCCTCCTCACAAACCCCAAGAAAGATGAAATAAGCCTTATAGCCCTGTTCTGCTCTTGGGCAAGGGGATGACAGTTGTTTGTGCTCAACCAACACTTCTCACACAGTCCTTCGCTTCCTGGTGAAAAGGAGCTGAAGTCTCCTTACTCCCGAACCACAGCTGAGCAGTTGCTAATGGCAATGTGGATGCCCTGGCTCAGCTGGTGGCATGAAGCGGGTCCTGACTGGGAGGGAGTGCTTGGTCGAACTCCTGTGGGGTGAGCTGGACCCTATGGCACTAGGTTTGCTGCGCAAATTATATAGTCCCTCTGCAGGACTATAGTAAGAGCTAGTCATCTAGAGCACCATGAAGATCCAGAGAAAGAAATCCACCAAAAGACCATTTGGTCTGGAGGCTTCTCCCAACGGACCATATCGGTCATTCCCTGTGGGGGCAGCATCTGCCCATCGTGGAGGGTTGGTTTCACCTCTGGGCAGCTGCCAGGCACAAGGAACAACTGCCTGCCCATGACTCCCTTCTGAAAGCAGAATCATACAGAGTAGCCTGCAAACACATTGCTCAAACAATTCTTGAAAGAACTGTGTTGAATGTAGCAGTAATGCAGGCAGAGCGAAACAGCAGATTCCTTTCTTAAAGCTGTCTTAAATGGCAGATGGGTTTGTTTGATTAGCAGAACCCACACAAGCTCATGCCATGGTTCAAAACTGATGTCCACTCAAAATATGAACATCATGCATGTTGGTGGTTTTGCAGGAGAATTCTCTGAGGCAAAGTGAGGAGTGGGAGATAAAGGATGAACAATGAGCAGGATTTGGGGCTAAAGCTGGCCAAAAAAAAAAAAGAGCAGGAAAAAAAGAAGCTATGCCATATCATTTGATCCTTCTGTGAAAAGAAGCAGGGATCTAATAGCAACAGATGAAATTTCGCAACAAAAAGCTTTCATGGGACCTAGTATTGCCCAACCCATGGACCAAAACTTCTTGGAATATTGGTTTGCGGTTGGTGGCCTATTGTATGCGTTTCCCGAATGGTCCAATCTACTGGCTTTCTGCCTTGGACTTTAACTGCATCTTATTTAACATGGGGCAGCGGCTCTCAGATCTAAGTCATTACTGACTGATTTATATAAATGTTAATATGAATACAGAGGTGAGAGCTTTCCTTTTCCCCACAGAAGACTGCAAAATAAATCATAGATGTTAATGTTGATGTTTTGGAAATAAAAGCTAAAGTAAACTGTCAATGAGACTTACGTAAATTACTCTAATAATTTTGTTTTGAAGAGAACTCAAACTCTTAGCATCAGCCAGCTGGCATGTTCAAAGTCTGTCTGTAAACATTCAAAGCTTTTCTTTGGCAAGATTACCAAAATATTACTGGTATCTCTGGCACGTAATTAAAATAAAAATGAAGTCAACTCTAAATGTTATCACAAACCTTAAATAGTCCTGATATCTACTAAGTGGAGGGCTTCATTATGCCAGGCTGACATAGCCTCAAGTAGTGCTTGAACAACAAGGAGTGTTGGGTGATTCCTTGTTATGTACAGGAAATGTTTTAATAAGAATGTTTTCTTATACAACTTGGTACCTATTTCTTGGCACTGCTGACTCTGCAGTGATCACCCCCTCCCCTCTGGCTCCTTCTGCAGTAAGTCCCAGGCTAGACTGCAGCATAATCTTTTCCTCAGTTGAGGCGTTGATGTTTGAGTCCTCCTGAGCCTTTTGCATATGACCAAACAGCACATATGCCAAATATCCTGGCCCCTTTAGAGAAGGTTGACCTGGCAGCACATGTGCTGAAGGCTGGTGCTGTGATGCACTGAGGATTTCAGGATGCATGGTCACCCTTGATAGACATGCCTGGCCTGTTATGTGAGCTCTTTGTGTGACTGCCCAATGCACAGGTAGGGGCCCAGACACTCAGGAGAAGAATACCACACAATTGGAAATCCTGTAGAAGTAAACGGTTGCCCAAAGTGCAGCTGGAGAAGATTTGAGGAAGATGATGCTGGGAGAAGCTGGCTATCCCAGCAGACTTCTCTGTTCCCAATTCCTGGAAAACATGTCTCTTGCAGCTAAAGGTAGAGGTGTCCTGCTTGTTACCCCTGCTCTTACTGATTAAGGCTGATATGTTTGCAAAGATGACAATTTGCCCAATAATGAACAGGTCATTTCTATAGTCTGAGGTTAAGAATAAGCTGCAAAACTCTGTTTGGTGGTTGCTTCCCAAAACTTCCACCCAGTGGGGAGGAAAACCAGAGAAGCTGCTGGCTGCTGACAGGCTGTGATGCGATGTCTGTGTCCTCATCAGCACCAAACCTGTCTGAACTGCATGAACAAGAGCTGGAGTCCATGCAAAGGCACCTTGTGCACCTGGGTCCTTCTCCCCTCAGCCCTCCCAGTTTACCCTGTGTCTCTGCCTTAAGCACAAGCATGCTCATATACAAACCACACGGTGAATCTGGAATGGAAAACCATCAAATTAGTAAAAGCAAGGAGGTGCCCACTCAGTTAGTTAATCCGGTGGCTGTGAGAACATAGCTAATTGCCTACACCCAGAGAAAGGGAGTCCCAGGCGAGCAGCTGCATCAGCCCCAGCAGAGCCCTCCGTGGCACAGCACTTCTGGGCAGACTGAGACCCGCAAGATTTGTAATTTCATTTCTACAGCTCTGTGATATGGAACAATGAATCCAGCAAAAATTACAATTTTGAGTTGTTGAAATATATATAAAAAAGAATAGATTGCCAGGCAGAATTAGGTTTAGATAAAAAGCAATAAGAGTTGTTGTAAGATATAGACTTTCATTTTTCCTGTCTTTTCAACCATCAGCTTGGCAAAGGGTTAGTTATACATAATGCAATATTCCATGGTTATGCAGGAAGACAACTTGTGCAATATGCCATCATATTTTTCAGGGCTATCAAATGAAAGAGGCTAAAAGTGTATCTAGATTTTTTTTTTCCCCTGCAAATCAGTAATGTGGAAGATAATAAAATATTTATGTTATGTAATAGGAACCCTCTGGTTATGCTTTATTTTTGGAAATGTTAAAAAAAATAATGCACAGGCTTCTCTGAAATAAGCATTTACCAACTTATTGGTGAATGTGACATGGATTTAGCTAAGGCCACGAACAAAAGCAGCAAACTGAAGGAGCAAGTGGAGTGCTCCAGAGCCCCGTTGCACTGTGCTTCCTGCATTTGCCAGGAGGGCAGATTTTCTCTTTTTCCCCACAGAAATGTGTATCTCATGTATGCTTCTAAGGTTTTTAACTGAGCTAGAGTGTGTTTCCACACTGAATTAGCAGCAAGTAGTTTATAGCCTGCCAGGGAGCTACACAAGAGAGGGAAAAAGAGCACATGGGCAATGCCCACACTTTCCGAACAAGGTTGGGGGTTGCTGAACTATCACAAAATGAGGAGGTGCAGGATCACCTGCTGCTGCTGATGTTGGAGTTAAAGTGCTTGTCTTTCCAAGTGCTAACTTTCTGAGTGCAAAATAGGTGTTGAAATGTTTTCTGATAACATCACATCATCACAGGCATCCTTGGCCTTTCCCAAAATGATGCAAAAATACCACAGAAAGATAAATAAAATGTTCCTGACATGCAGCTTAGATATTTCATCATAGCATTGCTATATAACAACCTTGTACTACACCATGCCGTTACCTACCTTTTGACAGGGTATTATCCTAGGTAAGAGTTCAGGTATCCTGCAGATAGATTTGATAAGTGAACAGATACAGGGCAGGGGGCGGAAGCGAGAACACTTAGCGGTGAAAATGTTGGCAGAGAGCCTGAACCTCAAAATTGCAGCTCTGTTGGTGATGAATTCAGGGAGAATGGACTACCACACACAGTCCTGTGCTGTGTTACTCGTCTCGTCTATTCAATTAATGGTCCTGCAATCAAGCCAGCCTAATTACTTGTTATAGATGTGCTTGTATGGAAAGAATATGCAAGACTAAGTGGTTTTTAGGGTTTTTTTCACCTCTGTTTTAGCAGCTTTTTGTCCGAGGGCTGCTTGCACCAGACAAGCACTTGCCTGTCTGTGACTGTCCAAACAGGCAGTGGTCGATGGGAAACCCTGATGTTGCATTTTCTGTGGCCAAAGCCATCATACTGGGTACTGATAGCCAGGCTGTGCAGAGCTGCTTTTAGGAATTACATTGAATAATAGTGAAGAGACATGACTATTAGTGACTGCTCAAGATTTTATATTAAGTTTTTTGCTTCATTCATTTGAGGAAGTACGTTCCCTGAATCTGATGGGGCCATTGTGGTTCCTTTCATAGCTCCTATTTTGGGATTCAAGCAGCAAAGTATGGGGAAGGCGAGTGGTTGGGGGCAGAATATTTTTGCTGGGTCTGGTGTAGTTTGTGCCTACCAGCACCTGGAGAATATGCTGTGGATTTTCTGCTTATTCTCTGAGACCCCAGGAAGGTAAAACCACTCACTATATTCCAGTTATACACAAGCAACACAAAACAAAACAAACATCAGCTTGGATGAGGACAGTGTTAGATTTTTCAAGTCTATGAGGGGCATTTTGGTCTTAGTTGTTAATATCTGCCAAGTATTATAAGAGATGAAACTCAGAAAAATTGCCAAAAGCAGAGTTGTCAATCACTGCCCCTGGCTGTTGGCAGATGGAGGGTGTGTGGCAGTTCACGGGCAGGGACAGGACAAGGACAGGCCATTAACTGGAAGCCATCACACCACGTACCCTCACTTCGCTGCAGTCACTCAAACCTGCTGCAGGCAGTGGCCCACGCAGATGTTTCAAAGGCTGGTGAAACATAACACACATCAATAATTGCTTAATACAGAGGTACAGTAATGAAGGGGAAAATCTTATTAACGTATAAGGATGCCACAAATCATGCAACTATTGAAATTTGGAGGGCATGCTGGAAAAGTAATTTGTAACATCCAGAGCAGGAAGATAATCAGCTCTCATATTCAGCTTCTCATACAATATAAAGCCCACTAGGCATCTACATGTCTGCAGATATGATGTTTTCTGATGAGGGTATCAGTGTTTGAAAAAAGATTAAGGAAATCTTAAATTAAATTAAATTAAATCTTAAAATCTTAAAATTAGACTTCCCTTTCTACTCTGTGCTCCCTCTCCACTCTGCACTTCCTCCTCTACTCCGTGCTCATGAGACTCCATCTGGAGTACTGTGTCCAGCTCTGGAGTCCTCAACATAGAAAGGACATGGATCTGTTGGAATGGGTCCAGCGGAGGGTCACGAAGATGATTAGAGGGATGGAGCACCTCTCCTGTGAGGACAGGCTGAGAGAGCTGGGGCTGTTCAGGCTGGAGAAGAGAAGGCTCCAGAGAGACCTGATAGCAGCCTTCCAGTATCTGAAGGGAGCTACAGGAGAGCTTGGGAGGGACTCTTTGTGGAAGTGTAGTGATAGGACAAGGGGTAACAGTTTTAAATTGGAAGAGGGGAGATTTAGATCAGATACTAGAAAGAAATCCTTTACTGTGAGGGTGATGAGGCAATGGAACAGGTTGCCCAGAGAAGTTGTGGCTGCTCCATTCCTGGAAGCATTTAAGGCCAGGCTGGATGGGGCTTTGAGCAACCTGGTCTAGTGGGAGGTGTCCCTTCCCATGGCAGTGGGCTTGGAAGGTGATGATCTTTAATGTCTCTTCCAACTAATCATTCTATGATTCTATGAAACGTGTGACTGCAAGATCCTACTTTGCATCTGCTACCACAGTGCTGGGAAGCAAATGTATCTCCGAATATGTAGTGCACCACGTGGAGGAATATACTTAATTGATACTCAAGAGACTGCTTGAAAAATTCTCAAGCAGCTGAATTTGCTTAAAAAATTTCCAAATGCTGCAAAATCAGAACAGCCCAGGCATGTCCAGCCCATTCCTCAGCTTTCGGCCCTTCACCAGTACTTCCCATTTGAGACCATTCACTTCCCTTCTTGGCAAGGGCTACCTGCATTCCTGCTATCAGCAGTATGCCAGTGTGTGGCTTCAGACTTACACAAATAAAAGTTTAAGAGGCTTGTGATGCAGAAGGCAAGTTCCTAAATCCAATAAAAATGTTCTCCATTTGCTTCAGACTCTACAATAATTTGTTCCAAATTTCATGCTCTCCATTGGTCCAATTTACACAAACTCACACTAATTAGCTGCAGAGCTTCTTTTAAATTTACAAAAGCAATCATTCTCTGTGATAGCTCTAGCTATGCCCAACTCCCTCTGAATAGACTTTAATGACACAGTAACCATGGTTACAGTATATAAAATATGCAGCCACAAAATGTGGAAATGTAACAGTGTAATATAATTTTCTCTGGAAAATAAAGGTTTTTTGGCATATTTGCATTAATTAGGACATTGCATTAAGTATTTCATGTCTGTGTTCTTTATGAAAATAAAAGCCATAACAGATGAAATGATTCTTGAATTCTATTCAGGAGCAAACAGTACCATTGGGAAAGCATTTTCCCTGATAAAACTGGACATTTTAGCTGGGCATCTATAAGTGCCATTCTGGTGAATTGGAGTTACAGTGTGTTGGAAACAAGCCCAGAGATTCACTGTGATCGGAGCAGCCATATGTCACAGAGCTCAGGCTTTTAATCTGGGGAGCGGCGACTGGGAGGGAGCAGGAAACCTCTCATCTACAGAACAGAGTAGGTAACAGAGGAAATCCATGGACCAACATAGCAGACCAAGATTTGCTGTCTCACATTTTCAGGATTTTTGCTTTTCTGTTGCTATTTGTTATTGCATCTGCTTAAACTGGTATAAGACAACCTATGACATGTAATTCAAGCCTGCTGGTAAATGGCCCTCTGAATATTTTGTGAATGCTGCAGCTCTCTCCATCAACATTTCATATACCACAAAACTCTTTTGGGTGAGGGTTGATGATCCTCAGATCTCTCTTCTCTTGATGATCTGCCTCTCTGCAGCAGGTCTAATTGGACTGGCAGGCTGGGCTGTGATCTAGAGCATTTTAACCCTCCAACTTACACATTTAACATCTCTACTCTGGAAGTTTGTTGGGAAAAGGGAGAAGGGTGGCTATTCCAGTGAAATGGTGAGGCAAAACACAGCCTTGCTGAAACTTTTGCTCTAGCTGTATTGCCTGCTACCATATACATGTAGAATACAACAGGATGGGCGCATCATCCATCATTAGTTTGGAGTGTAGAGAAAATTTGAAACAACTTGGCTGTAGTGACTGAATCTCAAAGTAGATTACTTCCAAAGTAGATGCTACTTACTGTTTTGTCCACTCCAGTGAACAACTTCAGAGTAGTCCTAACATGTCCATCTGCTAATTCCTATTTACAGCAGCGGCCCAGAACGAGTGGCAAATAGCCTTGAATTGATAGATTTCAAGCAATACAAAGGTAGTTACTTTATTTTCTCTTGAAGCATTCATCAAATGACATCAGATGAGGAATGCATTTGTAAAAAACAGTCTCTTCGTGATAAACTGATGTGCAAGAGAAAAGGTGAAATTAATTGAAAAGCATTTCTTATGAATAGGTCCTTTAGCTCTAGCCTCAATCAAACTACCTCCTTATCAGCTGGACATGGAAAGACGCTCCGAGTTCAGTTGTACCTCTTTTCCTCTCGGCTGCAGCCTAGTGAGAGGAGCACAAAGGACGGAAGATTAACTTTAGAAAATACAAAAGGATGAAAGGTTGGTGAAAATCCTTCAGTTCCATTTAGGTCAGGCTGGCATTCAGCAATGACTCTGTCCAATTAGACAACTGGAGCGGATTTGCTCTTTGTCCCCGTGTCTTGTGCACTCTTGTTGCAGAAACAGAAGTGCAGGATAACATTTTTATTCCAGTTCCAAAATACAGATATAACGATAGTCCATTTAGGGAAATTATACTGAATTTCAGTTTTGTTAGAGTCTTATCCCTTTTTTGATTGTTTTGGATTATTTTTTTTTTTCACCGTGCAGACAAGATCATATGTGGAGCCTGAGTTTTGCGTAGCAAGATCTTGTTTTCTTTAATACAATCCTCTGTTCGGGACTTTCAGATCAGTCAGAGATAACATAGAAAATGCAATTAAGATTGACACATATATGTTCTTTATAACCTTGGGCTCAGTTTCTGAGATACAGTGTGTCTGTGCAGAAGGGACAAAAAGAGCACGACTTCTTTCTGAATTTCATGCATTTTGAAACTCTTCCTCCTCATAGCACAGAGCATCTTTCTCAGGTATTTACAAAGCAGCTGTCAGCATGGGAGCAAAATTAAACATCAGAAAAGCAAAGGGGAAAAAAAAAGAATTTTCTACTCTTCTGTATATTTCTGATGAAAAAGAAGGACCAGCTCCAAACTTCAGAGTGGGTATAAGTTCATTTCAGCAAAAAAAGTACCAATGACAACACCATCTTCCCTCCTCCCTCTGCTCTGAAGAGCCTATCACCCCCAGTATAATCAAAAAAACATACTCAAAAAGGTAATGACTATGCTCTGGTCTATACAATGTTATTCTCTTAAAAACCTTGGTAGTACCCTGGTCTTTCACTGAGTCAATGTAAAAGCTAGCACACATTTAAATTCAGCTTTTTTAAAAAAATTAAACACAGGTTCAACATGCTCTCCAACGTGTGGACATGAAGCAAGTACTTCGTGACTGCTAGCCATCCAAACAGAACTGTTAGCCAGAGGAGCAAATGGGAATTCCTGGCCCCTCTGAAGTCCCAATGGCAGACTGATGTTGGTTCCTGCTCTGACACAGCCGCGCCTGCCTGGTCTAGCTCTAGCTCTACACCCCACAGACAGCAGTAGCAAAGCACCTCCCACCCTGCTGTAACCCAAACGCCCAGCACTGACATGCCCACTCGCTGAATAATGTGTCCTCAAAAATATTCTGATGTTCTGAATAATTCAAACCTACTAAAAATATATGTCATTTTAAAGAATAATTACAGACTACTATTATCCTTTGAAACTAAGTATATTAAAATTATAATAAAAAAGGACAAAGACATAGAGCTATGAGCCCCTTCTTAGCTTTTACTGGTATGTTTTTGCTCTATGCATTTCCACACGCATCGGGTTCTCTACCCAACAACGACTTGTGGTGTCATATGTTGTGATTTACTCTCCAGTCCCACTTCCATGCAGAAATGCCAGCTCAGCACATCTCGGAAGATTGCTGTCTAAAGACTAATAGACATTATTTGATATAATTAACATGTGATACTTGTGTTTTATGGCCTAAATCCATGTTGACCTCATCAGGAGTGTTTCCTGAGTAAGCGCTGCCACCCAGAATTTGACCCACAGAATTACTAAAGAGACCTTGAGAAGCTCAAAGCAGTAAACATCACATCCAGACCTGCAGTTGTGCTTAAATTCTCCCTCCTTCCCAGTTCACGTTGAACTGCATTTATCCTTCTTTTCAAAATATCTCTGCTGGCAGATCTTTTTCAATTGCTTGGAAAGAAGAAAGTCCTTGCTTAAAAAATGCTGCATTGCAACATATCTACTCCCAGCTATTCAGCGTCCCATAGCATTGCACAAAACACCGTGTCCACACAGGCTTACCTTAGTGAGTGTTCCAGCCAAGCACAATGTGAGTCATCTTCTGAGCTTCAGCTGGCTGACTTGCGAGGAATTTGCAGGTGTGTGTTTGTTTGGATTACAAGGAGACTATTTCAAGTGCAGACAGAATGTTTCGTTCCTGCTCCTCATTCCCATATGCACGTTCTATTTGTCACTCCTGTCAACAAACATTTGTAAACTAAAAATAATGTGTTAAATATATGTACGATATTACAGTGCTTTGGAAGACATTGAGCCATCTCTGCTTACAACTTGCATGTTGTTTCTTGGCTGTCTCCCTCCTTTGGTAGACACCACTCTCACTGTGCCAGTGGGAAAGAGAGACCCATCCCTCTCCTCTCAGCCCTTCCCACTTTACTCACCATTACTTTCCTACATTCAAGGTTAGACTGGATGGGGCTCGGAGCAACACGATCTAGTTGACTAGATGATCTTTAAAGATGGGGTTGGACTAGATGATCTTTAAAGGTCCCTTCCAAGACAAATTATTCTATTCTATTTCCTGGAGAAGGCTCCGGGAAGACCTTATAGCAGCCTTCCAGTATCTGAAGGGAGCTACAGGAGAGCAGGAGAGGGACTCTTTGTTAGAAAGCGTGGTGATGGGACAAGGGGTAATGGCTTTAAACTAGAAGAGGGGAGATTTAGATTGGATATTAGGAAGAAATTCTTTCCTGTGAGGGTGATGAGACACTGAAACAGGTTGCCCAGAGAAGCTGTGGCTGCCCCATCCCTGGAGAGGTTCAAGGCCAGGCTGGATGGGGCTTGGAGCAACCTGGAGTCGTGGGAGGTGTCCCTGTCCATGGCAGGGGGTTTGGAACAAAATGATCTTTGAGGTCCCTTCCAACTCTAACCATTCTATGACTCTATGATTGTTCTGTGATCTTCTCTACAGCCTTGGGAAACATGGCTTGAATCACCTTTCAGGGCAAATTTGTGAGACCGCGGTTGAAGTTACATGACAGCCTAACCAGGAGCCCCTTGGGTGAAACAGACTCAGTCTTCATTTTCCGCATGGTCTTTCTGTTTGCTCTGTGTCAATTTTGCTGAATAGCTTAAAACTCTCCTGGAATAATTGTCTCATTAGGTATACAGGAGGCAAGTTGTAAACTGCATTCTGTCACTGCAAGAATAAATTATACCCAAACAGCTACTGAACAGTGAGTGAGAATAAAGTCTGGCACATGCATTTTGCATGACTCTTAGAACAAGAAATATCTATGTAATCGTTACTATTCAGGTAGCAAGGTCAAGGTCAAATCCTTTCCATTGCTTGATCTCTTCCAAAGGCCATGCAAAAAGGAACATAATTATTATTCAGCATCACCTGACATTGCATCCAAATATTTTCATGAAAATCAGGTCTGATAATTCACAAGGTCCCCCTGGTGGTCCCCCACAGATGCATGTGAGACAGGCAAAAAGAAAGATGGAACACGCAAAGAAGGAAAAAAGTCTATAGAAAACAAGGGAAAAGGAAGGAGAAAAAAACCCCCACAACCTACATGAATGCAAACCAAGAAGTAAAACCAGGATAAATATGTAAAAATTCAAGCCAAAAAAGAAAAAAAAAAAAAAAAGAAGAAAACAAGAAGAGAATGCAAAGATAGTAAATAAAATAATACCAGGTGATCATTATTATAAACAGCTGTCTTCAGTACAGCAGTCGCCAAGAATCTTCACTTCTGAAATTGTCTGACCTCAATTTAATTGTACTTTAAGCATCCAACAAGGTGTCACAAGTGGAAATAGAATACACAATTATTTTCATTTTTCTTAATTAAAGAAAAATTACATTCTATTTATATTCCTTTTTCTTTTCCATTAACACTTAAAGAAGAAGATAGCCAATGTGATGGAGCCTTTTTGTCCTTGATTGTATCTTTCCTCTCAAAGAAGATAATTTGCCCTTAGGTGTTTTAAGTGTTTGATTAATTAGCGATCGCAGATGCAGAAACACACAGGATCATCATTAGATAGAACTGAATGAGAATTAAGGGATTCAGCGGTGATTTGACTGAAATGGACAGTGCTAGCAAGTGCTTTGCAGGCTGTAACAGTTCTGCATCTTTAATAAATGAGTAGTGTTGGCAATTTCAGGAGTCATATAGTGATATGTCATTTTGCTCTGAGGCACTGGTTCCACCTATCCAATTTTCTTAATGGTTCTGATAAGTCATTAGGACCTTCTTCCCCATTCCAGCTTGTCAAAAACTGTCACTAAGCTCCAACAGAGTTAGATCATGCACTAAGACATTGCATCGGAATGTGCGTGGGCATACTCAGCTCTTCTCTCACAGTGCCTAAGACAACTGTATCCCCATCCTGTAACTTATCACCAGCTCAGTGCGTATGTCATTCTGACTCAATAGTAATGGTAACACATACCTGTTAAAATAGACTAGAGGCAGCTACTTGCTTATTTGCTTAAGGGAAGTTAATAATTTTTTGTTTCTTTTTGAATTTTCACTTGCTTGCTTAGAACTTTTTTGGTAGGACATGTCAATTGGGGATAGTGTTAAGGGGTCCTTGATTCTAGCTATGCCACTGCTATTGAAGATGACGCCCCAACTTTTTTTAAAGGCATATAAAATTAAGGCTAATTTTTAAAACCTCCTAAAATGATACATAGATGCTAGTATAGTTTCCTGCTTTTGTAATTGGCTATACATTGGCAAAGCAAAAGTCTGGGATGAAGCTTCCCCTACTTTGAAGGCTGTGTGCGTTGTAGAGCCATGGTCACAGTGGTCCAGGTCTTACAAGTGCTGCCAATGAAGGCAATGTGCAGCTGCAGCGATGCTTACGCGATGCACTTCATGAGGGTGTAACTGAATGAGAGCCTGTGCCCCAAAAGCCAGGCTCCTGTTGTCGATTTTTTTTGGCCATGGAGTTATTAAACCTAACGATAAGAGGGATTTTCCCTTTGGTTAATATTCTTCCACCCTTCTGATTAGTGATGACATGTGGGAGGAGTTGGAGGAGAAAGCTCAGGAAGTCTTTTTAAATAAACCATCCATGAGAAAAACACTTGCAGAAGAGCAGCTCTAACAGCGAAGATGCATAATTTAGGAATAATGATTTGCAATGCAGACTATTCACATAGCTATGCAGAAAGAAAGAAAATTTTGCAAATGAAAGGAATGAAACTCTACTACTGTGGGATTAAGGCAAAACACCAAGGAGATATTAACTCTGCCTGCAAAGATAGCAGATACTCAGCATGCTGAAAAGCATTTCTGTATTATTTTAAAGGAGCATCAAAAAACTCTGAAAAAATAAGCAAAGGGGTTTGAAGATTAGATTTGACATATAATATTCATAGCCAGAAAAAATAGTATTATTATTTATGTAGGGAAGATAGACAATACAGGATTCTTGTGGACATTCAGCAACATTGCCTAATAATAAGAAGTAATTTCAATCTTGCTGCAATCATAGACAAATTAATCTCAAGTGTTTCTAATACTCAGCTGAAAGCTAACGAACAAACAACAGATCTAAGTCAGACACATATATAAGTGCTCACACTCATTCCTGCATCCTAAGGGTGGGGAAGTTGGTGGCCATCCCAAAAACAGCTTGAGTCCGGTTCCTGTAATACCTTATCTCTTCATGTAGCTATATTCAAGAGCCATTCAACAATTATGGCTTCTAAAGACATTGTATGAAAGACATTTAATACATGTCATAAGCTTACAGCATGACTGATCTCACAAACCAAGGCAGCATTTAGGGAAGGTCCATCTTCTGGAAGATTTTTCCAGACAAGCACAATAGGCAGATGGAAGAACTGTATATTGACAGAAGAAATACTCTTTCCTTAAAACAGAGCACAATCTCCATCCACTTCTATAGATACCACACATTAATGCATACATATCATTGGCACGATTTTTGGGCACGAGACAGTAGCAATGTCAAGACTATGTGTTTTTAAGGAGAAGAATTCTCTGTGTGGAAGAGCTAGTCTGTAAAAGAGCAATTAATTTTAAGCCTCTTGTTCTCTCCTCTGGACTTTGAGAATCTATAGGATAAAGGATACATCCTAAAGCTGTAGTAGCTCCCGATTCTCAGAAAAATCCTATGTGACAAAATAAGAAGCTCAAACCCTGCATTCAAACTCATGCATTCAAGCATTCAAACATGTTTACTGGAACATGGAGAATGAACAGGCTGGCCAGCCTCCTAAAATTATACAGGTGGCTTATGTAGCCTGGAAAGCTACCGACGTTTTAATGTAGAGGTTTTTCTTGATGAATGTAAGTCAACCTTTGCTATGCTACAGGGATACAGAAAGAATAGCCAAAGATTATGTTGCATCCTAAGGGTATCTAGTAGAAGTGCTTGCTGCACTAGGCACCCTCCACTCTGTGTTTTTGAACACACTCCAGTTGTTCTTTGTCCCCAAACCTGTAATTATCAATACTCTGAGCGTGAACCCCACAGTCATATGCCAGATGGGTGCTGTGAGATGGGTACCAGTTAGGCCAGTTGCATGCCAAGCAGCTTCACAGCTTTAATTACTACTGTAGGCAATATCCATGCAGATACTTGCTGGTACGATTAGTGAGGAGAAACAATATTAGAAAGGTTAACAAAACCGGTCACAATGCTCATGGCATTGTTATTGAGGTGGACAATTGAGAGGACAGATGTCCAAGTCCTACTTATCTTAATATGTGTTGGCAGCATTTCAGGACTAACCAGCTGGATGAAATTCAGTATCTTTGCCCTCCTGTAATACTTTATACTCATAAATATTTATTCCAGTAAATGAATGCTTGGGCTTTACAAACATCTATTCTATAGAACAGGTCTTCTTCTGCCACAGTAGAAGGAGGTGAACTTCTCTCTCCCTAGCAGTCCATGCAGACTTTTGCTGGAGAATTCAGGAGCACAGAGTTTCTCTGAATCTTATATTCCTTTATCAGCAGGAGGTCATATGCTCTGCCAATCCCATATTCATGTAAATCCATAAGCCTAAAGGGGGAGATTTACAGAGAAGTCTCTGAAAGCAACTTTGCAATACTTGCCTGGTTCTGTATCTTATTAGCTTCTGCAGGCAATGGGCCAATCCAGCTCATGGTTACTGCAGTATTCAACTAAATAACAGTCTTAATAACATAGCGAAATATATTCAGAGCCCTATGGTGCAAAATATATTAGATTATTTCAAAGACAGGACAATCTGAGTCTCTAGAGAAAAGCAAATGTAATTAAAATTATTTCTACTCCAAAAATTCACTTCTCATTACAAACGTTGCCACATAGTATTCCCAATGCAATTTTTATTCAGAGTTAGAGAAAGAGATATTAGCCTTCCTGAAATCTGTGTTATCTTGAATAAGATAGTGCATGCATTGCCTTGAGAGAAAGAGGAATGGAAATTAGATGCTAGATTGTGTCAGATGACGTTCAGTCTTCAAATTTATATGGTCTAGGTAGGAAAAAGTAGTATTTGCTGTGGCAGAGATGGAAGAATTAATCACATGTGACTTCAGAGTGCAATTATATGTTATTAAATGCAGTTATTAAACATTTGTGGAAAATACTGTGTATAATACAAAGAAATATAAAAAGTGATGAACACGAAATAAAATCCTCAGGTTACTTACCTAACTGAGAATGCTTTATTATGTGGAATCACGGCCATCAGCAGCAGGTCATCTTACCTGATTTATCTTTAATTCATTTACATTTTATTTTCTTAATATAGATATTCAGAGAAAACAAGAATTAACTAAATAGATTCACAGGGGCAGTGAATACAAAACAAGTGCTTTTCACTGATTTACAACAAAGGAGAGAGTTTGCTGAGGAAGAAATGGGCTTACGCCTTTTACTTGGACAGGATATTTACACACCAGTAGGTAGAAGTACCACTTGAAAATAAAGCTTTACAAACACTTAGTTTTGCTCCTCAGCAAATAATACATGGAGAGTTCTTCCTCTGGGTGACAGGAACAAGATCATGATTTCTTTAAAAAGAGACTACAAAGGACTGTTGATACAGCAGGGAAAAGCTACAAGGCAATAATTACAGAACAGTTGATACAACTATAATTGAAATAGTTAAAAATACTTTGCCTGTGGGAACTCTGAATAGGCTTGAGATAGACAGATGGCTGTCTTTAAAAAACAAAACAAAAAAGCCAACTGTCATTTCTAGATAAGGCCAACAGACTTAGATTTTTGATGCATAGCTGAAAAAGTGAACTATATCCAAACATACTAAAAATACCATATATTGATGCAGACTGATGTCATACAGATCCTTGATGGCAATTCACTGAGGGACTGGCAACAATCCAGCAGTAAATATAAATATAAACATGAGCAAAAAGAATTGCCAGAGATCAAATGGGATTTTTATTTTCCTGTTCTGCAGCCAGTCTTGTCCAGTCAACCACACCTGCTCTCAAATTCTACAGTCCTACCTCTGCAGTTCTTCACCCGTGTCATCTCTCTGCTAAGCAATGAGCAAGCAATGTCTGCACTGCGCCATAGAATTTTTCAAGCAGATTCATAGAAATGCTTCTCCCTTTTCCACTTCTCCCTCCTTCTCCAAGCAGCAAGATGAAAAGCTCCTCTATAACCCTGACTGGAAATTGCCTCCCACAGATACTGCAGCTCAATAAGCGCTTCGCAGTCCTACATTCCTGGTATTTCCTCCTTTCTGGAGGAAAACTGTGAATGTGAAAGAACAACAAATGAGAGCCCTTCACTGTGATTTGGAAAAGCTGTTTTCACTAAGAGCAGCACAGCATCCTTCAGATCAAAAGGACGGAAGCTTAGGCTGGTCCAGCTTCTTGCAGCGAGCCAAGTCTCCTCTTGCAGGAGGATCAAAGCCTATGTTATGTCATGTTTTACTGCAGCTTTTGAATAGCTGCCATCGGACATATAAATCAGATAATCTACAAGGAGAAGCCCTGCAGTTCCTATTGTAGGTGGTGGACAATGCACACTTAACATCCCTTGAAATGAAGCAGTTGGTGTTGCCCTGCTGTGGAAGGCACTGATCAGGCACCCCTGGTCAGGGAGGGAGGCACAGACCCTCTCCTCTTGGCTGTCCTCCCTCTGTGTGCTTGGTGCGAGATTCTTTCTGTACTGCAATTGCTGTAGCCATGTTACATCAGTATTTTTATGCATCTAGAATAAGCATTGTAAAAACTGGGTTTACCTTCTGTGAAGATGCTCAGCCATTTAGCAGAAATAACATCAGTGCAAATCTTAAATCCATCTGCACTATTCCTCCAAAATCTGTGAAAACCTTGAATTCCTGAACATTTGAAAAATAGATACTTACAGTAATGTTTCAAAAGAGAAAAAGACCCATTCTGATTACGCGCTAATCTGGAATGTAGGGAAGAGGCCCCAAGCCCTTTTGCTTGTGACAAATGTGACCCTGCATTGCTGCTGTCAGAGAACTGGCTGCTTTGCACGTTGCTGCTTCATGGCAAGTGGTGGTCACAGGTGAGTTTGCCGAGTTGTATGTTAGACAACATATAGAGATGACACCTTAGGAGATTGTAGAGGGAAGAATGAAAATCCATCAACATCATACTCCTCCTGGCGAAGGACTCCAGGTGCTGATGCTTCACCATAACACCCCCACTAGCACCAGACTGAATCCAGGGATCTGAGGATCCGGAAGGACAGTGAATGGGTGAGTGTAACACCAGGGAAAGGGGTAGGAACTTGAAAATTTTAACAGTATTACTATGATGATGATTGACACTTCCTTTCTACATAAAATATTCATTTTTTTATTATTCTTTCTTCTTCGGCAATACTTAAATTTGGGCTAAGAGTGATTGTTGGAGGAATCTATTACGATTTCAGTTGTAAAAACAATAAATTATTGACTTTACCTATAAGGTGCGTTTTCTCTTTGTCCACAGCCAAGATTTTGAATCTAACTAACTGCATTGGACAATTGTTTGAATGCTTCTCAGAAATGGTGTCCATGTTTTTCAATAACTAATCCAAAATCCAATATAGCTTGGATGATTTTTATTTATTATATTTTACTACTTTATTTTACTCCACTCAAAAAGAATACAGAAACACAAGTAGTAGAGGCACAGGTCATCAACTCAGCAGGACAGAAGCTAAACTTTGCCAGATGACACTTCAGATGGAAAAAGTCATCTTTTCTTAGATATAGAATTTCTCCAGCAGGACTACGATCTAATCTGGACATTACATTTGATACCTTGCAGGTATCAAAGTTCAGAACTGTCAGAAAAATGACAGGCATACTGTTTATTTCATAGGCTTATTTCTTGCACATTGTTAAAGAAACTTTATCCTTCACTCTGCTTGAGGTGTAGATCAGCACCACTTCAGAGAATCTCAAGCTCGCTCTGGGCAGAAACTCACAGAAACAGTGAAATCCTGGATCATAAGTAGAACAACACCTACCTTATTTCATCTCATGCTACTGCAGCTCCGATTCCTGATGCCTCATACTATAGAGTCAGAGCTCTGCTTACTTAAGCCCTTTGGGATAATGGTAAGGCCACTATATTTGAGGCAAGAACACTTAATAAAACCAAGAGAGAGTATATCACTGTTGAAAAGACTCTTGTACATAAAAATAGAGAAACTACCCTTCAAGCCATAGATGCAAACAGCATACAGATTATTTTGTTCTTTGAACAACAGAAGGATTCAAATGAGCAGAGATATAAAATGCCTAGTGGTCAGTGAGATAACTTGAATTTACCGGCATAAATTCAGATCTCTACAGACATAGAAAGCAGATCAGAAACTGAACAAAGAACAGATGCTTTAAAAGTCTTTATCTTTACTAGGTGTCTGCACAATAACAAGTAATTGGCTGGAGTACTGGAAGGGTTAGTGCAATTATTTTAAAGAGATTCCTCATCATAACTGATTCAACAAATGTTCAGTGGTTTTCTGGCAACAAGATGGCCTAAGAATCCTAAGCATCTCAATTTGAGATTGCAAATGAATTTTCCCCTTACTAACTTACACTGCACAACTTACACTGCAGTTGTGCAGTGTAAGTTACTCACTATCTTGTTATTCCATTAAAATGATAGGCAAAATACATACAATTGGCTTATGTTAAATTTAAACTAATTTTCAGAAGAAAAACCCGACAGTGCAGTGTGTATTGGATGCCAAGGTTCAAACTAATATGAAATATTCAATTACTTACAGAATTCCTAAGAAGATAACAGTGACCAACACACTGCCCTCCCAGCCATGGTTTGGCAAGACAGAGTTGACACAATGGGCCCATCAGCTCATGCACCATTTAAGTGCTTCTCTGCTCTGCTCTCCTCCTGGTAGGAAATGCCCAGAAACAGCACTATTGTCACAAGTTGCACCTGCTGCTATAACTCACTTTTGTCTCTATTTTTTTCTTTCAGCCAGGAAGAACGTCTCAGAGAATCAATATCTGATCAGGGATTCACCATCTTAGGGTTTGAACTTCTTAAGGGAGAAAAGTACCATGCAGGAGCACCACTGGAAGCTTACCTTCAAGCAAACCAGGGAACCTGAAAATGTCAGTAGAATTTTCAAAGAAACTGCTAACTGAAGGAAAGAAAAAAATCTTCACTTGAGACTTTCTATAAACCCTTTTATGGCGTAACAGTAAGAGCATGTTAAGATGTAGCTTGCCAAATATTTTTGAAAAGCCTATTCAGCCCACAGTCAGTGAAAGATTCCTTACTTCTGACATGAAGTGAACTCACCATGGGGCAGAAGGCCACCACAAAGCAGTATTGATTGCTCGTTTGGAGGCCTTATTAAAGGCATGTTGTTGTGCAGGCTCTCAGCAAAAGGGTAGATTTCAGTTTGCAGAAGACATCATGTCTTTCCACGTTTGTGAGATTTGCAGTACTTTTCTCACACCATATTGCTTTATACTGCTTTGCCCTTCTGATATGGTGTCATCAAAATGAGAAAAGCCACTCCTGTAAAACAGGCTCACCAGCAAGCATCGTCCATGTTGTGGTAGGAAGCTTGCATCTATATTCTGCAGCTAATAACTATTTAGCTCTAAAGACTTTTAAGTCTAGCTCTGGAATAGCCAGAGGTGAAATACTGAATAAAGGCCTTAAAACTTAAGTTAGGAAGACTTAAGAATTCATTTGAACTACAAACAGCAGCAGCAATGGAGAAGCAGCTCAGAGGACAAAAGAAAACTGGAGCTGTCTTATGAGAGAAACTGAGGGAGGCAGATGGCAATTAGGTGTCAGTAAGTTCTCATTAGAAGTGGATGCTTTCCAAACTCAATTAAAAGAAAACTCTTTTAAAAGATCTTTTGGAGCAGTAGAGAGAAAAAGGAGACACATTAAAACAAGGCTGTTGTGTATTACAGACTCTTTGCTTTTGTTGTTGTTTGAGAACAGAGTGAAAAAGTCATATTTGGAATCTGTAGTTCCGTCACATAATAACTCAGATTTCTGATGCTACAAGCTTACAAAACAGATGTGTTCAAACTAGTAGAAAAAAGGAAATAAAATGGAAAAATAAAAGCCTAACTAAAACATTTTACTTTGTTTTCTTCCTGCGTATTAAAAATAATGAACTCATTATAACTTACGTTCTTAAAAATAAGTAGGAATCTTAGAAAAAAGCACAGATTTCTTACCTGTAAGGCACACAGCTAAAGACTAGTTTTTCCTTTTATTTTGGAAAAATAATGGTGTGAAAGCCACTAGGTTCACAGCTCAGTGGCTTACTGTCCTCAGCAGCCACACCAGTAATGCCAGCTTAGGCTACAGCTCCTTGAATGGCACGGGTTGAACCAACAGCATCCCCATGGCTGATGGCAGTTTGTTCCTGGCCTGCACACTCACACTCACAACATATTCAAGGGGGGCCAAGTGTGGGTCAGAACTGTGCCCGTGTGCACTGTGACCCCCAGCAGGTTTTGCCAGTGTGTGACCACACTGAATGCCCCTCATTGCGCTGGTGCTGGGGATGAGCATGATGTCCAGCTCCACAGAGATGTCTGTGGGGTGGAGTGAGGCTGACAAGGCTGAATCATAGAATCACCCAGGCCAGAAGGGACCTCCAAAGGTCATATAGTGTGACCTCCCTGCAGTCGCAGGGACACCCCCAACTAGCCCAGGTTGCCCAGGGCCTCATCGAGCCTCACCTTGAATATCTCCAGGGAAGGGGCCTCAACCACCTCCCTGGGCAACCTGTTCCAGTGCTCTACCACCCTTAAAGAAATTTTTCCTAATATCCAACCTAAATCTACTCTTTTCTAACTGAAATCCATTGCCCCTCATCCTATTGCAGCAGGCCTTTGTGAACAGACCCTCCCCAGCATTCCTGTAGGCCCCCTTCAGATATTGAAAGGCTGCAATTAGGTCTCCTTGGAGCCTCCTCTTCTCCAGGCTGAACAACCCCAGCTCCCTCAGCCTGTCCTCGTAGCAGAGGTGCTCCAGCCCTCTGATCATCTTCATGGCCCTCCTCTGGACCCACTCCATCAGGTCCATATCCTTCCTATATTGAGGGCTCCAGACCTGCACACAGTACTCCAGGTGGGGTCTCACCAGAGCAAAGCAGCAGAATCACCTCTCTGGATCTGCTGGCAACACATCTTTTGATGCAGCCCAGGATGTGATTGGCCTTCTGGGCTACAAGTGCGCACTGCCTGCTCATGTCCAGCCTCTTGTGTCATCTGCAAACTTGCTAATGGCTGCCTGCACCTTCAACACTGGGCTGAATGGAAGAGGGCTGAGCTGTTTCCCAACTCTGTTATTCCTGGCAGATATTTCCACACAGCTGGGACAACAAACGGTAAGTACAAAACTGCTGGGTGTAGTCTCTGTCCCAAAGCCCAAGAGGACAGTCACACCAGGTCCTGCTGGTTGGTAGGAAGCCAGACTGTGATGGAAAAGTCCACCACAAGGACTGTCCTGTCAGAGATGTCACTGAAAGAATCTCAAAGAGCACTAGAGACTTGTGTTTAGACAGCTGAACTGATGCTGGAACATTTCTACACCAGTCAAAAACACCACTTGCATTTCTGGGCTTACTGTGTGTTTCAGAGCTTCTCCATTGCGATGTGTCAGAGCAGGGCACTTGGGGACATCTTCACTCAGTTTGGTTCAGCCACATAATGTCAGCAAGGGCACTTAAGTAATGTACTCAGCCTACAATGCTCTCTGGCACTGCTGACTTCCATAGTTTCCTTCTTTGTTCCTCTTCTCTTCTTTTCCCTAAGGGTTCTCAGCAGCTCAGGCAAAGCCACTAACAAAGATGAGCGCAAAATTACTTACAATTTATTTTGTGCTTATCTTTGGGGGTGGCAAAATCCAACTTTGCAATGGAATGGGGTCCTGGAGTTACCAAAAAATGCTGGGTTAAGGAAGAAAAACATCAAGGGATTGTGGGCAGTTTTATGGCCATACAGATGGAAATAGAAGAATTTAATGTTCTTCTCCCGCTAACATTCCTCCATCTACCTACCAGTTCTTAACTAAAGAAACCTCCTCCCACTGTCCCCAAACAGTCCATGTTCACCTCCATACAACCACGGGGACAGAGAGACAGCAGACTTCTTTGGCTACAGAGAAGAACAAAAAGGGGCCAAAAGCTGGAGTGGCTCATAAAAGCCTCGGTGAGCTGGGATTGTTGCTTCTGCTGCTGGATGACGGGGAAAGATGCAATGCCCTCTCACATCCCTATTCCTGCCCATCCAGTGGTAGTGCCTAAGCTGGGCCTGTAGCTATGTGCTGTTCCCCAAACTGGTCTTTTCTCCTGCTAGAACAGGCAAATAAGTATTGCAGGGCACGATGCGGGTTATTTAACTACCCTTGACCTTGACAGCAAGACCTGTACACAAACACTTTACCTGTGTGAACAGAGATTTCTGTTTTCCTGAGCTGTGGGTCAAGAGAACCATGCTTGCATGGTTCAGATACTGCAGTCAGATCTTCTCCTTGCTTCTACCCCAAAGTAATCCAAAATAATGCCATTCATTTTTCTGCAACACCGCTGTGGCTGTGAGAAAGTAGGACTGAGGATTTGGCACTCCTAAAGCTTGTCTTCATTTGCAATCATTATTTTAAGTTAATACACCTGAATGACTTAATTTGTGCTTAGCTTGGGTTTAGAGACTGCTGGCATTCAGGGAAACACCACTCCAGCTACTGGAGTGATTTGATTAGCAGGGCTGAGTGATTAGATTAGCGGAGTGGCTGGACAGAGCTGTTAATTACTTGCTGATGTATCCAGATGATGTATCCCTACTGCACCAGCAGCTCGAGGTATCTATTTGCATAGATAAAACCCATGCATGCTTATATCCCGTTGTTTATTTGTAATTTATGATCTTGTCTCCTGTCAGTGCTTCTAGTCCTTTAGATTACATGGTAGAAGTCTGCACTGGGCTGTAAGCTCAGTCGTTAGCCTCACTAGAAATCATTGTAAGGTACTGAAAATGTCAGCGAGAAAAACTATTGGTTCTTTGTCACAACTCCAGCTGAGATGTATGTCAGATTCTCTGGCTAATGCTCTTTCTGGAGTAGTGTTTCTTGGCACACAACAGTGCCTCATCACAGAAATACTACAGTTTTGCAATGCTGTTGCAAATAGCAGTAGTTTTCACCGTCTCTGAAGCTCTGGTGAGTTCCACATTGTGGCAGAAAAAGCTTCCTGGGAAATAACCCTAGTTTTAAGGCTGAAGCTCCATAGAGGCAGGTGCCCACTTGCTATTTGAGTTCAAGGACAAATGAAAATAAAGTAAGTAGGCAGTGAGAGTAGGATTACTCTTTGCAAACCTAGTCCCCTATGAGTTATATGTTTAAGCTCGTCAGTCATCTTGGCTACTGCTGCTGTCAGGAGGATGACAAAGAGCTTCAACCAAAGCTGCTTTTTTTCCCCTTGGTGACTTCTAGGAAATGTAGTCTTATTGAGTGCTCAATGCTTTGATAGATAAAGTTCAGTGAGATGAATCCTACCCTTCCTGCTCGCTGCCAAGAGGAAGCAGACCTATGCTGCCATTCCTCTGCCAAAAAATAGCAGACATTATGTTTGTCCATATGGAGCAGTGCTCTGAATTCTTGTACTTGGAATATATGTGGAATTCCCTTTCTACTAAAAAAGCAAACCAAAACAACCGCCACAGATATAAGTGGAAGGCTTTTAGGAATGTGGAATATTCTCTCCTGGATGCCAGGGAGAATTGAATGTTCTGTTGGGCCACTATAAATTCCCTTGTTTGTCTCTCCAGGTAGTAAAAGCATGCAAAATACAAAGGGAAAACATAAAGTAATGCTATATGAATGATCTCAAAATATAACACTGGTGAGGAAAAGTAACATAAGAAAGGGTCTACGGCTGTGATGCTTTGCATTGCTGATAACAGTTGATGTTTGCATAGTAACAGCACCAAATCCTTCAGTACCGGACCTACACATCCTCTGCACTGGGAATTTTCACTATGAGGTGTGAGGCAATGAAAAATCAGGGTCATAATGTCCCACTGAGTATCTGAGTCATCTTATTGCCCTGAAATAAAAGCACTTTAGAAAATACAAGCCATCTGTGATGTTAAATGCAATTATCCGATTTGCCTTAATAAATGCTCACAAATCACCGCCAACCACTTGAATTTTTCAACACTGTTCTGAGTCATTCATAAGCAGGTAAAGGTCATCACGCGAAGACATTATCAACTCTGATCACTCTCAAGTTATTATTATCTGCAATAACACAATTGCTTCCATCCAAATCCAGCACAAAAAAGACTTTTAAAGAAAGAGCTGGGTTATTTTTTTAGCTCTGACCTTCAGTGGATCACACTAGGTATGTTATTACACTAAGGTCTGCACAATATTGATTATCACTTATAGCATCATCCTACTGGCACTGAGGTAAGTGACAAACATTACTGTTGTTAAAGGTTAAATCCCAAGCTCTGTGCTCCAGATTCCCCATGGCTGGAGCTTCAGTACATCAGGAATTCCCCAGATACTTAATTTTTTTTCTATTAGCTCAATAATTTTGCACGAGCATGACAAGACTACTGTGACTGTTCAAATTAAATATTCTGGTTAGTTCTAAGTGCACTAGGCTCAGGATGTAGCAGCCCTACTGTGCATCCACAGATCGTGTTCTAGATGGGCTCTGTACAGATGCCAATGTCCCACGCTGCACAAGTTCATGTATTTTTCTCTGGGGGTACCTAGAAGAACTACAAAAGCTACCTATATGAATTTAAAATCTATTTTGCATAAGCCTAAAGGTGCAGAAGCAGAGTTGACTTAGCTCCACAGCAAACTAGTATCCAGAGGTCCAGGAGCCTCCAAATATCAGAGAAGAAATTTGTTATACTCAAGAGGAATACAGAGACATGGTCCAAGCTTGCAGGGAGGTGTTAGGAAAGGCAAAACCCACTTGGAGATATATCTGGTGAAGGACATGAAGGGTAACAAGAAGACCTTCTACAGTTATGTCAGCAGCAACAGAAAGACTAGGGAGAATGTGCACCCACTGTAGAATTGGGAAAGTCTGGGGCAAGGAAGACAAACCCTTGGTGGGTGAGTATCAAGTTAAGGAACATCTAAACAAACTGGACGTATATAAACCTACAGGATCAGATGCACCCAGCAAGCTGAAGGTGTGGGCTGACAACATCGCATGATGACTTTCAGCTGCCTTTGAAAGGTCATGGTAATTTGGGAAGATTGTTGATGACTGGAACAGAGCAAATGTGACTTCAGGAAGTGCCATGAAGATCATTAAGAGATCAAAGAATCTTGCATACAAGGAGAATCTGGGAGAGCTGGGGCTGTTCAGCTTATAGAAGAAAAGGCTTGGGGGGATCTCATCAATATGTATAAGTACCCAGTGTGGGGGAAGTAAAGAAGATGGAGCCAGACTCTTCTCAGCAGTGGCCAGTGAGAAGAAATGAGGCAATGGCCACAAACTGAAATACAGGAAATTCCAATAAGATGGAAAAAAGAAACTATGAGAAGCGATCAATCACTGGAACAGGTTGCTCATAGATGTTGTGGAATCTCCACCCCTCATATTCAAACATGACTGAACACAAGCCTGAGCAACTTGCTCTTGTTGCCTCTGCTCTGAGCAGGGTGTTGGACTGGACAATCCCTAGAGCTGCCTTCCAGCCCCAATGACTCTGACTGTGGGTTACTGAGAGCATTAAACTGTTCCAGCCCAGATCAAGTTGCAGTTCAGCAAATAATAGCATAAGTCAGGCTTGTTTAAACAAGCTGCCCAACTGTTTGCCAACTGGTCATGTGGACCTGCTATGGTAGACTGTTTCTGCAGCTCTGTTTACATACACATCCTCTATTAGGTATCGTTCTCACATTTTCTATGAGGAATCCTTATGGGGTAAGGCTCAGTGATTCACACTTTCCAACTAAGAGCAAAGAGGGCATTCATTGTTTTCTTCTCTGAAGAGAAGGGACCTAAGCATTGCTCAGGAAACCATAAATCTCCAGTACAAGCTCATGTGAGGCTATCACTGAAACAGCCAAGTTCTGCACTGGTGACACTACCCTCACTTGCTTATTCCCACCTCATATGGCCCAGATCCTTCTGCTCCCCCTTGTGTTTGGGCAGTCACCAGTGACTGAGACCAGCTAACTGATAGGGGTAACACTCAGCAGGCTTTGTGCCAGGTTAGTTTTAAGTAAAAAAGAATGCTGTTCCACTGCTACTAATGATAGCAGTAGAGAGCAGAAAGGCAAACCGTTGCTTTAGATAGCAATGTTAGCCCAGGGCAGCTAAAAGTGTTCATATGATCACAGGATGATTCCACGTGGAAGGAACCTCAGGAGGTCTCCTGCTCCAAACAGGGTCAGGTGTGAGATCAGAGCAGGCTGCTCAGGGCTTCATCCAGTTGGGGCTTGGAAATCACCAAGGATGGTGACTGCACAACCTCTCTGAGAAACCAACCTGCATGACTGTGCACCTGGTAAAAAGTTTTTTCTTATACCCAGCCTGAACCTCTCTTTTTTTCAATTTGTGCCTGATTTCTCCCAATTTCCCACCATGCAACACTGAAAAAACCTGACTCAAAAAGCTGCCTTCCAAGGCAGCCCTAGCTGCCCCACAGCTGACCTTGGTTTGTCCCATTGGGCAAGTTATCACAAACCTGTTTCAGGAGGGAAATGTGTGCATATTTCCACATAGCAATGAATTAAATAAACAACTCATCAGATCATCTGGCAAAAGTTAGTACCACCCTCTATGCGTGACTTAAGACATGGGTATTCCTGGACAGTAGACTTAACCTCAGGCTTACAACAGGATAGACACTGCTGTCCACCTCAAACACATCCAGATCATATTAATCCATCTGCTTTCTTTCCCCATATAGAAGTATCTTATGGAATAAAAATTAAAAAATTCTATGGATCTTCTCTTTATTTTAATACTCAAATTCCATTTTTTCCCTTGCAAATAAGAGTGGGAGCGTTGGCTATTTGAGAATATATTTTTTAATTAAAAAAAAAAGAAATCAACTGCTGAACAGACAGAATAAGAGAAAACACCAGAAATTGCAACAGGAATGATGAAATACACCTTAAAAACATCCTATGATCTTTTCTGAGTCTCCTACAGACACCCAAATTCCTGTAGTAGTGAGTACTGATGACCAGAACAGAGCAAATGTCACTCTTACCTTCAAGAAGTGTAAGGAGGATCGGGAGAACTACAGACCAGTCAGCCTTGCCTTGAGCAAGGGCCATCAGCCTGTTGCTTTAGACAGGCTGGCTACACTGCAGTACACTTGAGGTCTTACAGAGATGAACCTGGGGCTTCTGAGGTAATAGAAGCCAACAGGGAAACACCAGTGAAATACCTCAAAGGAATTAAGGGGTATTCCTCTAAAAGGTGAGACAGCCGACAGCCCAGCTGAAGTGCCCCTGCACCAATGGATTGATGGGCCAAGGCCAATGGGATGAGGTTCAACAAGGCACAGTGCTGGGTCCTGTACTTGGGTCACAACCCCCTACAGCACTAAAGACCTAGGGAAGAGTGGCTGGAGAGCTGCCCCACAGAAAAGGACCTGGGGGTGTTGGTCAACAGCCAACTGAATATGAGCCAGCAGCGTGTCCAGGTGGCCAAGAAGGCCAACAGCATCCTGGCCTGTATCAGAACTACTGTATCCAGCAGGACTAAGGAAGTGATTGTACCTTTGTACTCAGCACTGATGAGGCTCCATCTCAAATATTGTGTTCAGTTCTGGGCTCCTCACTACAAAAGAAGACATTGAGGTGCTGGAGTGAATCCAGAGAAGGGTAATAAAGCTGGTGAAGGTTCTTATGGGCATAAGTGTTATGAGGAATGGCTGAGGTAACCCCAAACAGCTGGGGTTGTTTGGCCTGGAGAAAAGGAGGCTGAGGGGAGACCTCATTACTCTCTACAACTACCTGAAATGAGGTTGCAGTAAGGTGAGGGTTGGTCTCTTCTTTCAAGTCACAGGCAACAGGACACGAGGAAATTGTCTCAAGTTGCACCAGGGGAAGTTCAGATTGGATATTAGGAAAAATCTGTTCACCAAAAGGGTTGTCAAGCATTGGAACAGGCTGCCCAGGGAAGTGGTTGAGTCACCGTCCATGGAGATATTTAAAAGACAGGTAGATGTGGCACTTAGGGACACAGTGTCATGGTGGACTTAGCAGTGCTATGCTGATGACTGATGATCTGAAAGGCCCCTTCCAAGCTAGATGATTCTAAAATTCTGGATTATCATGCAAGGTATTTTTGACAATAAGGGAATATAGATGCATAATATAAACTATACTCAAAGTATACCCCAGCAGTGGTATAGACAAGGAATATTAATTATACAAATACACTACTACACTATTAAAACCTGCTTTTCAGTGCCCTTAAAGGCATACTGTTGAAATCATATTACATATATTCTAAACATGTTTATAGTATTTTTGCACAGACTATAGCCTCCCTGCCTAATAGCCCTTCTGAAGTCATTCTCAGACTCCAGAAAACTGCTTCTGAGGATTAGTGTTTACTCTTTAACACAGTGTATCTTGGTTCATTTTGTGATAGTAGAGTTGGATACATAAAAGCAGAAGAACCTGTTTCAATGGATCAAAGCATGAGACTTAAATTCGGTTTCTCCCCTTTCCTCTGTATATGCTTAGTTGAGTTACAGAACACCTTTTCCTTTTAAAATCAGACCCATGCAGAACATTAAGAACTTAGGCTTGGATAGTGGAAAAAATTCTCCAATGCACCTGGCATTTTCTCCCCATACCTTTCAGGTATTTGTATGAGACTCAACAGGTTGTCTTCTCAGGAAATGCCACTTCCTACAGCGAAAAAAAAAGAATGCATAGAAACTTCCCACTCTTCTTTCTCTCGCTCCAGATCTGGCATCCAGTATCCCTGAGGCTGTTTTTCCAGCCACATGGCCAGCTCTGACAAAGGGAGGAGAATTGGACAGGTGTTCTCTACTTACTGCTTTCACACCTGAATTTCTAGCCACCTCCTACACTATAGTGCCCACAAAATTTCTGCTGAAACTTCCTTGTTTTTCCTT
The DNA here is from genome assembly GCA_013398155.1 of Pedionomus torquatus. NCBI lineage: Eukaryota > Metazoa > Chordata > Aves > Charadriiformes > Pedionomidae > Pedionomus > Pedionomus torquatus. The sequence goes on along the minus strand of VZRU01006493.1, from coordinate 714,966 downwards.
ACGAGGCACTCATGGCCTTGGGTATGTGCTAAGAGTGTGCCTGAACCACAGTACAACCTTTCTCTCTTCCTCTTCCAGCCCTCAGTACTGGCAGAGGTATACTGAAGTGGAAAATCCCACTTCTTCTTCCCCATCGATATCCTCCCACACATCCCCCCAATCTATGTGCAGTAATCATCAGTTAACTTTGAAAAATACGCCCATTTCCATGTACTGATTCCCAGCAATACACAAGGCAATGCAAGAGTCTGGATACTGAATTGTTGGGCAGGTGAGACGGGCCTGTGATAAGGCCATTTCTGCCATATTTGCATTTGATGACAAACTTTGAATGGTTTTAGTTTCACCATCACAGCCTGAGCCCATTCAGCTAACTGAATCACAGCCAAAAATGTTCAGTCGTGGCTATGATGCTCTTCACTACAAGAGACGCTTGGTGCCTGACTTTACTGTCCCTTAAAGATGGCTCTGTGTGCATGCTTGGGCACCCAAAATAATTAATAATGTTTGAAAATCCTGGATCACAAGAATATGGCAGAAATAAATTGGTAACAAGGTGAAGATAAGTGAGAATTTGAGTATGTTTTACAGAAAGGGCTCAAGAGCACAAAGGGATGCTTAAAGCCTAATTACTGTTGAATTTCTGTAAGGTTAAAGGGGAATAAAAAGTGAAAAAATGTGATGAATGATAGTGTAGAGAAGTATAGAAGTGCAACATCTTTTTTAGACTTCAGAACTCTTCTAGTCGAGCTATGTTGTAGATAGAAATACTTTTATCTAATATTGGCTGGCAGAAGTCCTGCCTAGAAATAATTCAAATGGCTAAGGAGCCTCTGGTCAGTATTGCTTATTTCATCTGCTGACCCAGGGCAAAGTACACAGCCAATTGACTTCGGCTGTGACAGACCAAGTCTGTTTAAAGGGAGTTTGCTACACTTTTAAGAAAAAGTTTAGAAGCAAGTTTACCTTGCCTGGAAAGAGGCAAGGTAAAAAGAGAAGCAAGGAAGGAAGCATGATGAGATAGCTCTTTCTGAGCAGTTGAAGCCGGTCTTTTTCTACTCTATAATTTAGCAGGGTGTTTTTAGAAAGTTAGTTCACTATCACTGATGTTTTTGAAAGCTCTGCTCAAAACAGACTGTGCTTTATTATAGATTAATTGAATCGATTTACAGCCTCTTTTCTCTATGAGTGACACACATTACATTCTGATTTCCCTGGTCTTGACCAGAAACTGAGAAGTTTCTGATGTTTTTAGATACTGTTAAATACTAGGTTTCACTAGCTATCATGTAACATTAGGTATCAAACACTACACCTTTTAACATCTGTCATGCCCTATTTGCTATCTAGTCACAGCTGTAATTTTGCTGTTATTCAGCAGACACAATGTCGTAATTAAAAACTACAGGGCTGTTTAAGGGGCTTTGTAAAACTGTACTCGCTGGGGATGTCCTCAGGGCCCACAGCTGAAATGTAGTTACCAGTCAGAAATTTAGCATACTAATGTGGATAGGACTCCAGCTATCTACATCCATGCCACTTGAACTCTGAGCCACTATTTATTTACCCTATGGCTTCTAACTCATTGCAACCAAGAAAGCACTGCTTCACGTATGCATTAGCCAGGTAGTTACCAGACCTCCAAATACTGTCATGATTAAGTAAACGATTAATGATTAATTGAATATATCAGCTTAATACACAGTGTCATCAAAATCACAAAAGTTTATGCAGTGATGTTGAGAAGAAACTGCTGAAGGCTGTATTGCACATATTTGAAATCTGTGAAATCTAGGAACACCCTATTTTCTTGGCAGAAAGCATGGGAATATCAGCCCATTTTACCCAGCGTGTGGGATCAGGCGTGTGATTGTACTGTGCTTGGGAATACCAGCACAATTGTTAGTACTTGTAATACACTGTGAGCATGCCTAGCACTTGGCAAACATGTGAAAGACAAGGCTGATGCTCCAGGGAGCTTGTATCTTGACTCATATACAACACAAAGGCTAATAGTTCAAATGCATATGAGAACAAAGAACAAGTGAGGTCTTCAGGGCGAAGTTGGTAACAGAAAGCTTCAGGAAAGTTGGGCTTTAAGGCCATTCTGTACAGGCTCTGGTTTCATGAAATAAATAATGAAACCCCCGATTTATTTTAATTACTTCAGATATGGTAAAATTCCTGGGGTTTATGAAGACTTGATTCATTTGCATATTGTATGTGCTTGCACTCTAATCTGAACTCCCGGAGGTTTGTTTTGCAAAAGTAACCTGTCAAGAATAACACTTATTAGCCACAATAACCACTGCTGACAAACAAAAAGAACATGTGAAAATGTTCTCACATCCTAGCTGTATTTGCCCTTGTATACTTGGAACTCTGCTGTTCCTCTCGATTTTAGTAGTAACATGCATTTGGCGAGTGAGAAAACTCATTGACTCTTTTTGTGTAGGCTAATATTTGTTGATACATTGAAAACAACAAGAAACCGGTAAAGAAAAATCTTCAAAACTTTTTTTACATCTTAAAATAAAACGGAAAAGGATACACACGCATAGCTGTATTTTGGACAGCAAACATTTTAGGACAGGTCTTGAGGGTGCCCAGTTGCTTGGTGTAAGGTTTTTGAGGAGTTGACGTAAAGGCTTAGTTACCGTCACCCTACTTGCCTTCATTTTCTGGATTTTTCGGACAATCTCCCAGAGTTGGAACTGGACAAAGACGTGAGACTCCAGGGTGAGGCACTGACGAGGCTCCTGATGCTCCTTGTGTGTCTTCATCATTCCCCATGGAAAACCTCCAGCCGCCCTGGGGAGAGCAGCAGGACAGGCTGCTGAGGAGACTCAGGACACCTGAATCTGCCAGAGCCATCAGGCTGGGAGTTGCAGGAACCGAAATCCCCCCTGCACCTGTGAGACGGTGTTTTCCGAGGGCAGGGTACTTGCTCGACCCCATCTATCCCGCACCTTGTGTGGGGGTCACCATCCCTCCAGCCTCCCGCTGCCCGCCGCCGCCACGTCCCCCCTGAGCACTGCAGAGCCCTTTCGCCCCCGAGGGAGGCCGATGCCCGGCCCCGGCTGGAAGCAACCCCCGGGGGGCGAGCGGCGGGCCCAGGCCGGGCCGGGACTACATTTC
>VZRU01006493.1:687651-711593 GCA_013398155.1 Pedionomus torquatus | reverse complement strand
GGTGGGAGCTCTGCCTGAGCCGCCGCCGGCAGCCGCGGGCTCCAGGCCGGCAACTGCCCGGCGGAGCCGCCTCTCCCGGCTGGGGCGGCCTCGCTGGGCTCGCCGGGCTCCATCCCCGCCCCGCGGTACCCGGGGAGCCGCCGTCCCTCGGTGCCTCCCGATCCCCGAAGCGCCCTGGGGCCGCGGTACCTGCCGGGGTGTGTTCAGCCCCCCCGGCAGCTGCGAGGTGTTTGTGAGGTGCCTACCAAGAACCTCTGAGAGATTCGTGAGGTGCCTGGCTCCTGGGGAAGTACCCAGAGATTCGTGTGGTGCCTACCAAGAGCTGGAAAGGTGGGCCTTTTGCTGAGGTCTCCCAATAGATGCTGGGCTCCAGCGGCAGTGTGGCACTGGCTGTGTGTTCCTTTCCCTGGGGATTTTGGGAAGTTGGAGGAGAGATGTCACTAGGTGTATGGGAAACGGCACATCCACTTTCCTGTTGTCACCACCCAAAACTCATTTGGTTTTCACAGAATCATAGAATCGTTTAAGTTGGGAGATCATCTAGTTCCACTCCCCCGCCATGGGCAGGGACACCCCCCACTAGACCAGGCTTTCTAGAGCTTCAGAGCAAGGCATTGAGAATCCTGGCATTTGGGTCCTATTTTGCTTTCTTCTCTGCCCACGGGAATGTTTCGGAAGTCCACAGTGTGAAAAACAGCCATCTCGCCCCTCTTCTATGCTTAATGTGGGATATAGTGGGGTGCTCGTCTTGAGACCCCCTTGGGCTTTGTTTCTCAGATGTGCTGAGATCTATAGTTCCATTAGAGGCCACTTGCTTTAGTGCTGAAAATCATGCTGAAGCTGCCTTTTGCTGAGAACCCAAGTGAGCAGCGTAAGTGATAGTCTAGCAAAAACTTGGGCATACTGAAGGCAGTGGACAGCTGAACATCCCTGAAAAACAGCTTTCTAAGCAAACTAATAAAACCACTATGTCTGAAAAGGTGTGTGTGCCCAAAGCTGTCCATCCAAAGCCTTAATCCTTTCCATGAGTCAAACAGCTTTTTTTATGCACAGGCTGTTTTAGTGAATGGCAGTTTTGAAAACTAATGATATAAAGAAGGAAGATAGTGGTCCTGAATAAAAGCATTGCTGCTTTGGTGGCAAAAATTTAGCAGCTTGAATTGGGCATGCGTGCCCGGTAGTGGGTAAGTAACTAAATGAAACGGACTGCCATGCACCAGATGGTTCATATGCCAGCAGCAACCCCTATTTCAGTGAGCTCGCTAATGTCATCCTCTTTTATTCACTTGAAGTCCTTCTCTGTTTGCTAGATCTTTTCAGGTCTGTAATAATTCCTGACATATCTGCAGTGCTTTCCATCTGAGAATCTCTAAAAGCTTTGTAAATATTAATGAAGGAAAGCTCTGCTAAAGCTTTGGGAAGCAGTGCTTTTCCCTTCTCCTGAGATAGGACTTTTTTTTCTTTAACTCCTTCTTCCCGTTTCCTTTTCTCAGGTTGCCTCCCTGCTGTGGTCTCTCAGAGCAGACTTTCTTGTCTGTGTGTTTTGCTTTCCTCCCATTTTGGGTTTTTCTCCCTCAACTTTCTTGCCTTTGCATAATTCTGCTACCCCCACACTAGCCCAGCAAGATGACTACTTGCTTCTTCAGCACGAGCAGCTGTGTGGCTGTGACTTCCTTGTATGAACGTAGTGTATGTACATTCAAGGCCTTTTCTTATCCATCATTTTCTGTTGAAACTATGTTTCTTTGTGTGACTGTGCTTAAAGCATGCTTTTATCTGAATGCATCTTCTGCCATATTGGAGCTCTGGGTGTGAGCTATCTTCTTTCAAGAACTGTGGCTTTTGGTAGGTAACGTGTGGCATTACAGTTCCTGTTTGGGAAGCTGAGAGGCTACTTGTTACTCATGGCTTCGATCACCATGGTGTGCAGATTATACTCTAGTCAAGAGTAAAGTTGCTGTGGAATCTTCTAAATTGATAGCTTTGTAGAAAAATGCCAATTTACTAAACTCAAAATGTCTTGGACTCGGGAAAGACAGACTGCTTCCCTCCCCCCCCCTCCCCCCCACTTGTTTGATTTTTTTTTTTGCTTTCACTGCAAAAAACGTTTTCCTGGTTTGTTGCTTGGGATCTCAAGAGCATAACCTGCTGTATGTAGCTTTGGGAGGTAGGAAGTAAGGAAAGCCTTCAAAACCTGATTTCAGCTAAGGTTGTCTGGCCTTCCAGTTTCTGCAGTAGTTGGCTGGGAGCTTGGCTAGGATGGGCGCCCAGGGTCTTCAGACCTTTTTATAGAGTGCAGCAATGCTTCTGGACAGCTGGGCTAACTGGCTTTTTGTAGAAACTTGCAAGTGGCTGGCTCTGGGATGCAACTGGCAGGGCGTGGAGAGGTTCCTGGAGCACAAGGCAACCACGGGTCCCAGCGCATTTGGAGTTCCTGGCCGGAGCTGATAGCCACTGCCCCACCAGCTCTGCCACAGCTATTGTTCTGTGGAAACTGCCCATTTGTCATCCATGAACCCTGGGACTCTCTGTTTCTCCTTTCAGGAATGCTCTCTGTGGCTAAAGTGAAAAATTTTTATAACATCTAGTTTGTGGGGAATCTTTCAAAAATTCTGATTTCATTTTATCTAACAAACTTTTGAAATTTTCCTTAAATTTGATTCTTTTTAATGATACTGTAGCGTGGAGTGCTGGAGTTTAGTTCTGGCAACAAATCTCCAGCAGTTTACTTAAAGAAAATATATCAAATTTTTTACTGGGATAGCTGACAGCAATAGATTTGCAAATGCAAAATAGGAATTTGGAGGATACTACAGTTCCTTGCCAGTTATATATAACATACCTGAGTGTCCCAAAAGAGATTATGTGGACTGGAAGGTCCTTTGGGCTGCATAATACCAGTGTTTCCAGATTGATGAAAGGATTGGTGTGTGTATGAGGAAAGTGAGTTTGCACTCCTTAATATGAGCCCATCTAGATGGGAGCACTGCCAAGGTAAGTCTATTTTTAGACCTAACAGTTTTGACAATGTTCCTTTAAGTTTTTTTCCCCTCTAGTAAGAATGAAAGAACTAGGTCAGAGCCAGTAGAAAAAGCCTTTTGATCTCTGCAACAGTGTTCTGATTTTTTTTTTTTTCTTTTTGCTCTTGTGCAGCAGAGGTAAAGGGGAAGAGAGAAATGGTGATTTCTTCTTCCTCAGTGCTTATTCCACAAGAAACTGAGAGACTGACAATACCCACCAGATAATATATGCGTGCAGGTAATCCCACACACTTCTGTCAGATCGCCTGCTGCTCTGACCTGTGGTCAGAATTTGAGATTCCTGAGCAAAAAGGCTCTAATTATATCATGGAGTTCTTTCATAGTAAGTCTTTAATGAAATTTAGTTTAAGGCCTTTCCCTCTGTGTATAGGCTTTGGAAAGTGCATACATACTGTTGTTACTGTTCCTGAAAGTTAATGTAAAACTCTGCTATTCTGTCGCTCTTCTGTAGTGGACTCATACTACTGAGACTCTGGATCTGCTTACTGGAGAATATTTTTTACTAATAAATGGAGTCTTGCTGATGCAAAACAACAGTGACTCTGGCCAATGACTTTACCCCTTGGTAATCAAGGGGACTGCAGACTCAAAGTAGGTTAGAACATTCTGGGGTGTGGTGTCAAGGTTGACTGCTGGAAGACTGAAGTTATTTGCAGTTTATAACCAACTTTTATCAAAGTGATTTTTCTGAATTTTGGCAATGTGGTACACCTGGGTGGAAAGCCTTCAGTGCCTAGCCAATACCAATGGATATTGAATTTTGCCATGTGTTTCCTCAGAGACTTGAGATATGGTGAGCTCACAGATCATAGATGTACTCTGCCAGGAACGCTAAAGCAAGCTCATGACCATCTGAAGGGCAGCTTTGAAGCAGGTTTCAGTGTAAGTACCTATCATGCTGTTCCAGGGTGTGCCCAAAAGTACAACTGTTTTGACAGGTACTCAGTTATTCAACTTTGCTTTGTTTCCTACACCTGTCCCAGGCTCAGACTAGATGTCTCCACATCTAAGTTTGCAGGGAATGTGATTAAATAGATAGCTTTTCAGCACACTTAATTGCCTGTGGAGCAAAGAAGTAACAAGCTGTCATTCAAAAGTATCATATGCTTCCATCAGTGCTTTTGTTTTCTTCAGTAGTTTCCAACTCTTAGCTTGAGGGACTGGACTGGACATGTGGCTTGGAAAGCAGGGCTGAGATATACACATCTATGTCTCCAGTTGAAACTGTCACATTGGGTTGTAACAGAGGAGAAGGGTAAGACCAGTGGTGGAGGTGCACATGGGATAGATAGGAGTAAGACCTGAACTCCAGCCTTTGGTCTTGGTACCAGTTCTGTGTGTTATTTAGTGACCATTTGTTTCAAAAATGCATCAGGAATTACGGGATTCCAGACCAGAGCACGGATCTTCTCCCATCTACATTCACATGGTGGGCTTCTTGTCGAGCTCTAACATCTATACCCTTCTTCATCACTCAGCAACAGCACAACTTCAGAAGATGGGGCTCCCTTTCTTGGCACACCACCACCCCCTCCCTGCCAGTGCGTGTACAGTTTGTTGGCAGTGTTTGCTCCTCTGCTTTGAACCGCTACGCAGAGCTTTCCTGGTGAAAAAGGCAGCTCTGTCACATTTGATTGCATCCGTCTTTAATAAGGTAAATAGCTATATTATTCCTTAGGAGAGGGATCCTTGACAATCTAAGACCAGGAATCTGTTTTGCACTGCAAGTTGTCATTTTGAACAGCTACACTACGCTCCTCAGGCATCGTATAGAGAGACTACGCTGAAGTTCAGAAGGTGTATTCCACCTGTGGGAACTGGAGACCCTAAAACGAAGCATTGTACATTGAAGTCTTATTGGGAGTATTTAAAGTGAAGAGTGGATATGATTGCAGGTTGTATGGTAATTTTCCCCTCCCTGCTTTTAGAAGGAAATCCACATTAGACAGGAATCAAGATAGAATATAGATGTGGTGTGTCACTGCGTTTTCCTTGGGTGAAATCTGGTTGTAGGATGAGTGTACCTGGAAACTTAGAAGTGCCTTCAGGTCAACCAGTTTAGATACTTCAGATATTTGGCCTTACTCTTTCAAATACTTGGAAGACTCAGAAGCTCGAGGAGAATATTCATTAATATAAATTGGCTGTTTTAATCCAATCATATCTCATCACAACGATAAAACTTGGGTGGTGGTGATGTATGGGGAAAGGGCAGGAAGTTCATGTGCTTTCTCCACCAAGAAGAGTAGGCAAGTGAGTAAATGACAAGAGTTAGACATCAGATGCATTTCCTAATGTACTACTGGAAATTACTGACCAAATCTGTAGGGATGTTGTAAGATCCCATGTTTACTGCTTAAATGGAAATTGTAAAATAGAATTCTTCTTGAAAGATCTTTTTCTTGAGATGTCCAAGCATGGCAGGTAACGTCCAAGGGGGTTTTGTAGCTTTGTTCCTGTCACTTACAGCTCAATGGATGAGGCCGAGGTAAGCTGTTTGGAGCCAGTCTTTTGCTTCCCACTCCCAGGATTGTGTCACAGCATGAGAGCAGCTGTGAGAAGCTCAAAGTAAGGCACTGTAGCCAGGTGGTGTCAGACCTTCAGGTTGGTGGAGATTATTCAGCTGATAATTGTGGAGGGGTTTCTGTCCAAAATATCACGTGTGCTGGCTTGCAAGAAGTGCAGACCTAAGTGTCTGGATAGCACCAGAGGTTGGGACTAAGCAATGATATTGTGGGTTATTTCCCATGAAAGCTGTTGTCTTTGAATGGATACAGGTATTTACCCTTGCAGATTAGCAGTTGAACAACTCAGCCCTCAATTATTTGCTCAAAGCATGCAGAGAATGTAGAGGGAGTAGTTCTGGAAGGTGCCAAAGGCAAAGGTGGAGAAAATGGCCAGAAAATGGAGTAGTTTTGAAGTCTTCTGGTTGGTGGTCATCAAAATTTCATCAAAGGATTTCAGGAACTATGAGGAAGAGCTCAGAACAAGGCAAGAAACATCTTTGCTCTGTATCACTGCATATTGCTCTTGTATTTTGAGTCCTCCCTGCAGTTTTGCTCACCACACTCCAAAAAAGGCACAGGACTGGAAAGCGTGCAGGAGAGGGCAGGAAGTTGGTCAGAGGCGTGGTATGTTCTCTGAGGGCAGGTTACAAAGATGTGGATTCTTGAGCTTGGAAAAGAGATGGCCATGGATAGAATCCTTAGACATTCATGTTCTTCAAACCATTCATCAAAATGGAACTAGTTCACAAGTCAGAACGAAGCTGTAGGGTTTTGTGCTTAAAATACAAAACACTATTTCCTTTTTTTATCTTTTTTTTTTTCTAATTACACACAGTCCCCCAGGTGCAGCTTTCAGCCTTAGGTCATTCCTAGCCTACCAAGGGAGGGTCAATTCATGTATGCCCGTCTCACACTGCTTCCTTAAGCAGAGGCATAAAGGGCTAGACTTATAGTCTGATGCAGGCTGATTGCTTTTATGATGAAGTCTAGCTCTTCTTTTGTGCATCCAGAGCAATTCCACTTGCTGCAACAGGCTGTCCTGGATTGAGAGGCCCAGGGCTAACTTTCTTTCTGATGCTGGGAAAATTGCACTTTTGGAGGACTTTAGCGTCTGAGTTCATGAAAATGTTTCCTTTAGAAAGGCTCTGTGAGATTCAAGGTCTCAGTGTTTTCGAGCCTTGCCAGGTGCAGGGGTGAGATGAAGCAAGGCCTGGGCATTTGACCCAAGCTGGNGGAGGGGTCCTTGGGTGACAGGATAATTGTCTACACGACAATAAATTGTTATGGGTTTTCTCAAACCATAACACAGGCTGATCTGCATCAAGTAACTGAGTGGAGAACGTGGCTGTATCTACCTAGAAATAGAGAGGAGATGTGGAATTGGTCATTGAGCTATAAAAATATTGACAGATGGGGTCATGATGTATAAGATATGTAGCTTTCTTTATCCCTATATATAAGAACTGATACTGTTCTGTAAGAGGAACTGTCTGCTGTGGCAGGTAAATAGGATTGGGAGAGGAAGGAAGGGGCCTGCATTAGGCTGCAGCTGAAGAAATGCCATCCTGAACTGCCACCAGTTCCCCGCAGCAAGGTACAGTTGGAAACTACTGCCCTGCATAAATATTGCAAAATATTGTCTGAGAGAGACCTTCAGGAGAGCCTGAAGCAGATCAGATTTACATATTTCAGCTTTAGTTAGTGGCTTCTGCCTTGTATAGATTGTATGTTCCCTCACTTTTGCATAGGGTGATCTTTCTCTCTCCAGAAGTGTCCTGTGGTGGAAGGACTACAAAGAGAATGATGATGGAGTTGCTGTCAGTATCTACTTGTTCTGTGTGCAGCATGAGCTAAACTTAGCATTAAGGAGCAAGTTCATTACTTGGAACAGCAAGAATTAACCCTAATATGTGCTGCTCCTGGACGAAGCAAGCAGACGGGCAGGGGGTCTGAAGTGAACTCTCCATTCAGTTAATATAATAATATAATATGCTTGCAGGGAGTATGTGACTGAGCATAAAAAGGGTGTGAGGAAGAAGTTTGGAGTGAATTGTAGCCTGTATTTAGTGCAGTCCTATTTGTCTCTATATAACATGGAACCTTGCTAGCTCATATTCTTCAGTTGAACACTCAATCGCTACTTTTCTTCATTCCCCCACTTGTTTGCTTTCCTCTGCCCTGCTTTTGTGCTCCCCCTCCCACCGAGGGGATTTTCATTGAATTCATTTTATTCTCTGCGAATAACCTAGTAAGAGCAAGAAAGAGACTTAATAATGCTATTTCAGAAACATAGAGAAAGAAGAATTGTAACATGTGTAAATAGAAGCTTTCTCCTGGATTTTATTCTAGCAAAATAATTGCATGCTCTCAGCTAATGGTTTGTTGCTACACAGATCGGCTGGGGTACTAGAGTGAGTAGGATACAGTGGTATGAGTAAGCAGTAGGAGGTGAAGAATTTTACTGGGGGAAGAAGAGAAGGCATTTCCAGGCTCTCCAGTTAAATGTGCAAGGGAATGGGTAGCCTCAAATAATAGTAAAGGCAGTAAAACTTCTAGGCAGTTGAGAAGAAACCAGGGCTGAAAGCAGAAGTCAGCTGCCAGACTGCAAACTAGCTATGCCAGTAAATGAATAAACCTATTTTCCTTTGCATTTTGATTGCTTTGTGCATCATTCACGGGACAAGAAGTAGGGATCCACGGCTGACTTGCAGCCATTTCTATGCCTCGTGTTCAGCAGACACCAGCTTTCATGAGCAGGGCAAAGGCAGAGATCTGCAATGTGTGTCTGGGACATTGCACCTCTGATGCCGTAATAAAGACTTGACTTGTGTGTGTTTGAGCTGTTCTTTGTATGCTGTACAGGCTTACCAGTGTTTAGAAAAGGTTCCAGATGTAATGCTGGCTGATGATAGGATTGAATAGTAGTGCTATTAGGACCTGAGATGAGGCATTCTTAGAAGTGTAGTTTGCAGTGGAGCGTGACTAGTTAATCTCTTAAGCAGTGATTGCAAGACAAGTTTCTTCCAGGAAGAGTGGAATAATGAAGACTTGTTTCTTACTGTGGTGTGTTTTTTATCTTTTCTATCTAGTTCTCTCCATATTGACTGTGAAATCCTCAGAGAACAAGAGTGGTACCTAGTCTGGAGTTTGTCTAAGTCAATTGGTGACTGACAATTGCAACACATGGTTGATACTTTTCCTTCAGAGAGAGTGGTGTTTTAGGTTTCTTCCTCTCAGTCTACTCATTGATTATTTTGTTTGTTTTTCTTACTTACACCTCTTACCTCCTGCAGCACCCTCTTTGGTTGCAAGTCTGTGCATCTCACAAACTTGAAATCCGGGGGAGCTGTTTCACTTTTCAGGACCAGTTTTGTAGATGCTCGCATGAGTCCTCTTATTAGCAGTTTAAATTAGTTTGTGAAACAAGTTACTATTTTGTACTGTAATCCATTGCTCAAATTATGTTCCTGTATACGTATGATGCATGTTACTGACCTTTACTATTTTGTTCACTAGGATCCATTTTGCTTTTAGCTAATTGCATAGCTCGCTATGGCCCCTTCTTTGCCAGTATTCTCCCCTTCCTTTGTATCTGTGCTGGATTTGTGATAGACTTGCCTTACTTGTTGACTGAATTGGTCCTTTTTTTCAATAAGCCCCTCTGTTGCAGCGTGAGTTCAAGAGCTGCTTGCACTAACTGTGCATTTATTAAAATGGAATGAGAAAATGCTTCAGGAATAATTTGGCTGTCCAGTCGTTTTGTCTGCTTCTTACGCTGAGATCCTTTTGCTGTTATGAAGGCAGAACCAGAATTGCTAAGGCTCCAAAGTCTACATGGCACAGTGATAACGTGTGTCTGCTTCCTGAAGAGCAGGTGTAACAGAAACTGTCTGTTTACTGCCTTTGCTAAAGTCCATGAGATAAGGGATGGCAAGTGGATATTGCCATACATAAAACAGGTAGATTCCAATAGGAAAATTGTCTAAAATGTACAAGTAAATTTCTTAGCTAGCTGAGTAAACTTAAGTGCATAAGTATCCTGGTGGGATGAGGGTCTTAAGTGGCAACCTTAACCCATATGAGAAGATGATGTCTTATTCTGAGCTTAGTGTTTGTGTTTTGTAGACAACTAAGGATTCTTTCTTCTCTCTATACACTCAAGATTTGTGTGGTATTCAACCAAATTACGAGTTCAGTAATTCTGGTTTCTTGAGATATTTCTGATGCTATACAAGACTCGCTGCTGTCAACTGCCTCTTACAGCTGAGGTGTGTGTAAGATATATGTGGAGTGCGGTAAGTTATCTCATGTTTTTTTTCTTTTTCTGTGTTTGTTTTTGGCTTTAGTTTTGGGCACTTTTATGTTGTTTCTGGAGAGAGTGGATTCCTTGAAGTAGTAATTGGTTGGTACTGTGGGATGACTACCCAGTTGCCCATCCAGAGAGATTGAGAGGTAGCTGCGTCAAGAGTGCAGTTACTTTAGCTTTGGTGTTGATTATGGTAATTTTGAAGGGGTTAAAAAGGTAAAAGCCCCATAATTTGCAGTTACAAGCTGAAATGAATATCCCTCCTCTGAATGTTTTATCCGGTTCTGCCTCTATCCTCTTCCTGCACCTGTTTCCCCTCTGCTCTGCCCTCTCTGCCCATCCTGGTTCAGTGTTCACAGCCCCCTGGGAGCTGTCTCTTCTCTTCTCCTTCAAGATACCTCCCAGCTGGAGGGCATGTCTCACTGCTTGAACACACTCTTGATTGTAAAATTTGTGTTGTACGAAGTTTATTGTTTGTTAAATGGATTAATCAAATAGATGATTAATAACTGTAATAAATAGAGGCTAGAAAGACAAGCAGCTCTCTGGAGGGACCCAGTGGTACAGCAGTGTACTGCTGTGTCTGCCGGTCCTTGCTCTCTTATGTCTGAGCTTTGAGCTCAAACCTGTAGGTCCAGCTCATCAGTAGCAGTTTACAAAGTGCCCCACAGCTCAGTGCTGGCCTGGCTTTTGGCACAGCTTATTTATAATGGTTTAATGCTGATTTTTTTGTAACTTACAAATAGAATTAGATAGCTAGATGCCTATATAGCTTCAGCCAAGTACTTTGAGACTTCAGCTTTAGAGGAGGTTTCCGGTAAATTCATGTTCTCTGCTGAAGTAGGAAAGGTCCTGACTGATTTGGTGGGCTGCTTTGCTCTGTGTGAAAGCTGCTAACTTGCTGGCCATTAGGTAGGTAGGTTTGGGAAAGAGTGGGCAAAATCTTGAAGCTCAAAAAAATCTTGAAAACCTCTTTTCAAAATCTTGAAAACCTCAGCAGGTTGCCAGCAGTGTTTACTGGACAGTGATGCAAGCAGCAGGTTGGTTTCATGTGAAACTGCAGTTTTAACTGGTTTAAAGTGATGGCTTGGGGGAACTGCACTGATTTATGTTAGCTGAAGTTATGACTATACAGAGAAGTAATTCCTATAGGCAAAAGTTTGACAGTTCCTCAAAACTAGAAACTGATTGATGAGGCAGAGGGACCACCCCTAGGAGTTACAGAAATTGATTACTGTGGAAAGCTTTCTGCCGGATAAAGTAGTCAAAATAATTCTAAAATTTATGGTCTAAATTAAGGTCATCTTTATTAGCTGTTTTTAATCTTGGTTTTTAATATTGTAGAAGTGGTACTGACTGCTCAGGTCAGACATAATCTTTGAAATAATCCCATATTTTCTAGAGACGTCCAGAGTTACTGATGAAGTACAAACTTCTGGAAATACAGGAAGGGTTTTGCAGTACAGATCCTTCTTGCTGGTTTGGTCAGTGTGAGCAGCTGCCTCAATCTGGAATGAGATCTCAGTGCTCTCAATGTGAATGTCTCCCTGAATCTGATCAGCCCAGTTAAGGTGGGTTGTAAACGATGGCAAGCAATGAGTGCCAGGGATGTTGTTTGACTACTTGGTATTGAAATATAGCACCTGGAAGCCTAACTGAAAGAGCTGACAGCAGAATTTTATGTGGTTGGAGATTTGATTAGCTTTTGACAAGAACTGGGTGGAAATGGAAGAAATAGGTGCAGCGAGAGCTGCTGTCCGAAGGTCTTGCAGGCTTTCCTTTCCTGGAAAGACCTGTTAAATCTTCATAACCTTCATGAAGACTTGAGGTGGCTGAAAAGGTATTTGGATCCTTTTTATAATGTCCCTGCTATTTCCAGCCTGAGTTTGTTCACATTCCAGCTTTATGGACTACCTTCTGTCTGGTTTTTTTCAACGATGGTGAAAAATTTTATGGTGGGTGTATCAGGTGGCTTGCATGTATTTACCTCTTAGTGTTGGGTAGCAAAGTCAGTGGCACGAATACATAAAATGGAGCTTGCATGTTTACCAGTATTTGACACGTGAATGTTTTCTAAGCATTGCTAGAGGTTGGATGGGTATCTCCCATGCCTGCTTTTTGTCTTGGAATAGCAAAAGCTAGCATATGACTGTGATGCACACAGAACAGGGCAGATGAGTAAGAAGATGCTATTTTTACTCCATTGCTTTTCAGAATAGAGCAATTGTTATTGCATGTAACTCAAGTACTTGCCAAATATGCTTTAATGTAGCCTTAATTGATCTGCTTAACATTTTAAGCAGCTAGCAGTATTCCCACTGAAACAAGTAGTTATGAAAGGTTTGACATGGCAAGCAGTAGAGAGTACCGAGGCAGTGATTGATCATAGGTTTGATCTGCTAAGCCTTGAGCCTACAGATGGAGAGGCAAAGACTTTCCATCTGCCCATCCAAAACTTTGGATATATCAAGGCTGTGTTTTGAAGAGTGCCTTCAGGCTGTTCTCAGACAGGGTTCACAGTTTCCCCTCTAGTAAAAGGCAAGGCTTGCCCCCAGGTGCCAGTAACTTACTGTGGCTCTTGGTGACTTTTGTGTACCATCAAGCGTGCTGAGACAAGCTGTCTGTTGGCTGCTTGCCATCCGGGAGGGAGGCGACGAGGGGAGCAGAGAATTTACGTTGCCCTGTGAGCTTTCTTTTTGAACTGCATGTGCATGCCGTAAGGGATCTGTGTGGGCACAGAGCTCGGCTCACATGTGTCAGCTTCTGCAGGGCAGCAAATTCTCTTGCTCCATCTACATGGAAAGGGCTTGGGTTTGTGTTCTTGCATGTGGAAAAAATACACTGTGTCTTGCATTAATTTTGTTCCCTCCCTAGCGTTTTTAGGACAGACATGGTCATTTTTCCATTTTGGGTGCTTCACTTACTATTTTCTCACAGAGCTTTTGACTCTTATAACTTGGCCGATCTCAGCAGTCTTTTCTTTAGTGTTCTGGAAAAGTACATGTTTTCCTGTAGATTCAGCTCTGCCATTGAGCTAGGAGTACAAGAGCACTTAAGTACCTTTGTTTTAAATAATAGTTTGTTTCATAAATGTAATCTGGGGATCTCTGTTATTGTGTCTGCCAACACCATTTGTCATGTGCTTGTTGTTGTGCAGTCAGAACTGTACAGAACATCCACCCTCCCTCCCAAAAAGAAAAGAAGTTCCCACCACAGAAAGCTTTCAGTCCGATTTAAGAGACAATTGTTGGGAAGCATGAAGAGAGACACAGCATTAACCAACTGTTAAGTGTGTATTTCAGCAGGGAAAGGAGAATTTAAGTGGTCTGAGACTGAATAAAGGGTTGTATTGCTGAGATATCTGGGTGATATATGAATGTTGAGATTGTATGGAAGAATATAGAAAGAGGTTCTCTTTCAAAATGATACCTAGTGGTATGAGGTTGATACGATCAGCTAATTTGGAGGTAGGGTTTGGTGTCTTGATGGACTTCTAAAGTCTGGGAATGATGAGATGCATTTTGTTAGAGTGAAGAGGTGCTGAGACAGTAGGGATATTGCCAGAGCAGCAGTGTGGGAAAACAGCCTGAATGCAGAGGGTGGAGTGAACTGGCACTAGCTAATAATAGGGTAATGAGAAGTAAGAAACTGGACAAGTATTTTAGCAAAAAACTGATTTGTCTGTTGGTAGAATCTTTTCCAGATGAACGACATTCATTCCAGAAAGAGATTTTTAGAAGAGTCGGCTAAGAGGGTCAGAGCAATTGGGCTGTGATAATGTTGGTGATTTGTGATTCTTTTGCAAGAGCTGCCTAGACTCAGTTCTACAGGATGTTAACCCCCCAGCACCTTTAGTTTTGCATAGTCAATCCGGATTGTAGAGCTAAGGTGCTGATTTAAGAGGATAATATGTTGATAGTGATGATACCATGACCTCTTTCCCTGCTTTTAACAAATCTTGAAAGGGAGCAATTATGGTTTGTATTGACATGTAAAAGGAGGCAAGAGCTTCACCTCTGTCTTCCAAGGAGATGGAAATGTGTATTTCTGTGTCACAACAAGAAATAACTGACCCATGCAAGTAAATATTCTTTCCTTCTTGCCCTCTGTGTAGTTGAGAGTTGGAGGCAGCACTAGAAGAAAACATGAGAGCCGAAGATGTCACATCTCATGACAGAGAGGTTGGCTTTGCCAAGTGACTGAAATGTTTATCCTCACCTCTGCTTTTTTCCCTTCTGCCCTTCAGCCCCATGCTGAGGCTTTCGTTCTAGGTGTGTCTTCCTTAAGGAACAGGTTCAGTCCAGGTGTATAGTAAACCAAGACTGTGATGAGGGTGAAGGAGAGGAAATAAAAAAAGTTGCTCTCCCTGCCGTCCCCAATATCAAGAACTTTGGAAAGGTCTTTCCTGAGCCAGCCTGTGTTTCTTTTAACCTGTTGCCTCTCTTCAGTATGTGATGGGCATTTATGTAGTTGCTAGCAGCCTCTCCACTTTTTTATATCCTGAAGGAGTCCAATATAATTCATTGCTGAAACAATGTGCTAAGATTCATTACTTCTGAAAGAATGATGAGCTAAGAGTCAAGCCTCATCTTGCCGTGTGATTTATTTCTTCTTTTAAACCATCCAGGTGATGCTTATGCTACCATGTTATCAGAAACCTGGATCATTTGCTCCCTGTAATGCATGGTAAATTAATGCTGGAACTCAGAAGGCTTTCCTTGTCCATCCCCAACAGTCTTCCTCCCTACTCTGTGTTGTTTTGGGGGCACTGGGAAGGGAGGAGTTGTACTCCACAGGAAGCTTGCTGCTGGCAGTGTTCTTCCAGGCAGTGTTAAGTCTCACTGAGCTTTGTGCTCTCTAACGAGCACTGGAAGGGGGCTGACAATCAAAAATGCCTGTTTCTGGATGCTGCTTGTGTGTGTTAACATTTCAAAGGTGTATGCAAAAGACCTTATGTTCAGCTAGGCAAGACCCTTGCAGAAGACAGCTGGAAGGGTTTTTATGGACTTATGGACTGTGCTCAATTCCATAGTTTTTCACTGCTATCCAGCCGTTGCTGGAGCTGGAGTGTGCTGGGAGTACCTTTGCTACAGGTATCTTAGGATATCTCCTAAAGAGATATTTTTTTTANTTTTTGTGAAGGAGGGGATTAGTTTGGCTACGAACTGAACAGTTTGCAACCTCACTGGGCTGCAAAAAAGAGCCTGGTTTAGTGGGTCACTTCCTTCTTTGCAGTGGTCTGATTGTTAAGTAAAGTAGTCATTAGTAATTACTTGCTTCTTTCAGATAGGTAAATATGATCTAGAGGAGATCGATAATGATAGATGAATATGATCTAGGTGAGAGAGAGAAATTGTCTTATCTTAAGACACACTGATATAAATATAAACCACAAAATAATATCTATTTAAAACCTCCTATGGGAGCTTAAAAGCCTTAAAGACTACCTTCATCATAACAACTTGGCAGGTTCTGGATACCTCCCCATAATGGCTCTACAGCCAGAGCAGGTAAAGCCTATTAGCTTCACTGCAGAAGTAAAAAAGATTTTGCTTTTTCTCTGACACAAGAAGAGATTGTGCAAGGGAAAAATCAAGCAGCAGCTATGTTCAAGTTCAATTCCATTCAAGTCTTGTAGCCAGGACAAAACCAAAATCTGGGAAGGGGTGTAGGTATGGAGTGCGCCTAGAAATAAAGGACTCAGTAGTTAGGAATGGCCTCTACTAACATTATTAAGATTTAAGTATTTATGTTTTGGATTGACTTAGTGGTGTGGCTGGGAAGACTCGTGGGAAGAAAGGACTGATTTGAAGACAGTTATCTTTTTCCCTCCACACCAGTGATAGGCAGTGCCAGAAGGATGCGATTTGGTTTTGCGTTGCCTTCAGCCAACCTGCATACTCGGTTTGAATCAGGTGAAAAAGAGACTAGCAAGAAGTGCTACAACTAGATGTAGGGAAAAACTCCTTTAGAGCTGTTTTGGGAAATGAGGCTCTGTAGCAGCCCCTGAGGTGTCAGGAAGATGTTGCAGATGCCTGCCCCACTGGACTGAGACAGAAAGATGACAGGTAAGAACAATGGCCACACCTACTTGTGCAGGCCCCTTTTCCCTATGTTCTTTTTTCCCCTATTAAAATAAAAAAATGCTCTTGTATCTGAGAAACAAAAGGAGAAACCCAGGAGTTCCCAAAAGACTTGTCAGACGATTTTCAGTGCTTTTAAAGCAAAGCCACAACTCTCTATGCAAGGCCTAAGCAGATGGAGGATCCCTTTCAAGAAAGAAGGGAATTTTAGCTGGAAATCCTCCTCCTTTGGTGGTCCCTGGGGTGGCCAGTAGAAACCCTGCCTCGCCTCCAGAAGCTCCATGTCATTCATGTCTTCTGTTTTCTTTCCTCAGAAGGAGGTCTCTGGAGGGTTCAGCTCTGGACATGATGTTGTCTAGTGATTCCTCTTCGTCTCATGTTGTCTGCTAAAGAATTGACTCTTTGGAGAGCAGTCTCTGTCTCTTTTACATACTTGTAAAAGAAGTCCCAGGACTAATCCCCTATAGCTACTCACAGTGAGATTGAAATTCAGTTCCCTTGCCATTTTTAGTTTCAATTACTAGTTTCCTGTGGCGTATTTTTCTATTCTTCCATACAAAATGGCTGCATTTGGTAATTAAACATGTTGCAATTCTTTACTTCTTTCCATCACTTGGTGTTGTTACTGAATTATCCTTCATAACATTCCTTTGACTTAAAGATAGGGGATGTTTCCATCCCTAGCTTGCAGATGTAGGTATTCTAGTACTCAGGCAGATTACTTACCTTTTACAAATATTTTGATGTTTTTTAAAACCCAAAGAGAAAAGGCCAACTTTTTGGCCTCTGCTTTAATTATATACCAAGGAATTCCTGCAGTTTAGGCTCCAAGTTTTCAATTAAGACTCTGGGATTTAAGGTGAATGGATTTTCAGAAGATGTTGTAGTTGAAGGATCATTTGCCTTCTCTGGCAGCTTGAGTGTGTTTCCTGTGAGAGGCTTTCAAGGACTGATCTGTAGCTGGTAGAAACTGGTGGTTCTGATTCCTTCCCCTGCTCCCCACCCTTTGCTATGAAGTCAAGCAAAGGTAAAAGGGCAGCTTTTATTTTGGCTTTATATTGTGTTTTGGGTTTCTGTTCAGGTCCGTTCAAACGTTGCAGCACAGTATCTGAGCAAAGTTCTTTTGCATACAGGGGAAGTTGGGACCATTAACTGTGAGTAATGCTAAAAGTAGCTGTTACCCAGGAACATGAATGCAAAAATGGGATAGTTGCATGAAAGGGAAGTTGCCTCAGGATCCACAACTTTTAAAATTGCTACATGTGCTGAGAAGATTGTTAAGGCTACTCTTTTTAAATGTGAAATTTTGGACAGAAAGCGATTAAACTACTGCATATACATTTCTGTCGTATGGTTTGCATTTGTTTTATTTTTTCCTCTGGCTGCTTTCATTATTCTGCTGTCATTAGTCCACACCTCATTATATGCTCCTAGAGAGTACATCCCTCTTGCTTATTAGGATGGTGTAGGTGGTAATTTGCAGTGGTACAAAGTGCTGAAGGAGAGATAATCAGCTGGGTAAGTCATTACTCTGAGCAGAGACTGACTTGCTGACTTGCTGTGCACAGCTTACTTGTCCTACATTGTTTAGGGCCTAGAATGTTATAGTAATTGAAAATGTGGTAGAAAAGCTTTAACTTGCTTGCCTAGAAAAGGAAAAAAAAGGTATGGCTGAATGATGAACACATGGAATATAATGTCCTACCCTAGTAAAGTCTGTAAGTTGGGGGTCTTGGCTGCTGTAATGAATACAGTGGAGCAGAGTTCAGCACAGTGGCTTTCACTAAATAGCTTTATACAGTGCTAGATTGCCTCTCATTTACTTTCTTAAATATCTCACCCTGAATCCATGTCAAGGTACAGACAGTTGTTATGCCATGATCTGACATAGCTCTGGTTACCACATGGCACTTCTTAGTGCTTTGTGGTAAATGTTTTCAACATTGGGTTCTTTTTCCTAAGCAGTGTTTTCTCTTTCTCATATTTTTTCCCCAGCTATCCATTGCAATCTGAATCCAAATGGTATTGATCACCCTGTCCCCACAGAAGGTATTAATCTGCAGCTTGAAGGTGAAGGAGTTGGATCACCCTCTGTTAAGAACAATAGTACTCCAAAAGGGCCAGAGTCAAAAGAGACACCCAAGAGACAACAAGCAGAGCCAGAAATATCTAAGGTAAGTAGGACTGGGTTCTTATTTATTTGGTGAGTCATAAAGAATCCAGGCTCCTTGAAGTCCTGGCTACTGCTTGAAAAGCATTTATCTTCCTGGTAAAGACATACAAAGGTGCAAAAATAACAGTCTGAGGAAGCAGGTGTTACAGCATCAAGGTATGGCTGTGAAGTTTTACCCCCCCCCCATCTTGGATGTGGCTCTGTTTTATTTTTCATAGAATCATAGAATGGTTAGAGTTGGAAGGGACCTTAAAGATTATCGAGTTCCAAGCCCCCTTCGTGGGCAGGGACACCTCCCACTAGACCAGGTGGCTCAAAGACCCATCCAGCCTTGTCTTAAATACTTCTAGGGATGGGGCATCCACAACTGCTCTGGGCAGCCTGTTCCAGTGCCTCACCACCCTCACAGGAAAGAATTTCTTTCTAGTATCTAACCTAAATCTCCCCTCTTCCAGTTTAAAACTGTTACTCCTTGTTCTGTCACTGCATTTCCTGACGAAGAGCCTCTCTCCTGCTCTCCTGTAGTTCCCTTCAGATACTGGAAGGCTGCTATAAGGTCTCCCCGGAGCCTTGTCTTTTTCAGGCTGAACAGCTCCAGCTCTCTCAGCCTGTCCTCATAGGAGAGGTGCTCCATCCCTCTAATCATTTTTGTGGCCCTCTGCTGGACCTGTTCCAACAGGTCCGTGTCCTTTCTCTGAGGACTCCAGAGCTGGACACAGTATTCCGGGTGGGGTCTCACAAGCACAGAGTAGAGGAGGAGAATCACCTCCTGTGTCCTGCTGATCACACTTCTTTTGATGCAGCCCAGGATACAGTTGGCTTTCTGGGCTGCCAGCGTGCACTGCCAGCTCATGTTGAGCTTCTCATCCACAAGTCTCCCAAGTCTTTCTCCTCAGGGCTGCTCTCCATCCAACCTTTATTTGTGCCTGGGATTGCCACATCCCAGGTGCAGGACCCTGCAGTTGGCCTGGTTGAACTTCATGAGATTTGCACTAGCAACTTCATGCAATGTTTCCCTAGATGAAGATAATTGAAATAATGGGATCGCTCTTCTTCAGGCACTATGGAGACTTTTTTTCCAAAAGACTTTGATAATAACCAGAATGGGAATAGATATATTTTTCTTGAGTGTTTTTTTTTTGTTTGCTTGTTTATTGTTCCTGAGGCAGATAAAGGAAGCAAAAGGTTCTATTGATATATGAATATATGGATTTTTATATAGATGACTGAGTTTAGTAAATCTGTAAGTAAACGGTAAAATGCTAGGTCAGTTCTTCTGTGTTTGGTATGTCACTAAATAAACATACTTCAAGGTGAATTCCAAGCTGCTATTTCTTGTTTGCGTGCAGCAGACATGACTACCAAGTGCAGGTAAGTGTGTGTGCTCCAGACACCTTGGGTGTAAGACAATAATTTGTCATATTAAGTATGTATTTAACTAGAATGAAAAATAATAGTATGTTTAAAATGTGGGAGGTATAAGGCTTTATCACCCTTTTTGATCTTTAAAGACCTAAACCTAGTGTTTTGGGGTGATTTCCTCAGAGTGGAAAATGAAAAACTTTTTACTGAAGTTAGTATCCTTTTTCCTTTTTTTTAGAGATTAAAAAAAGGCATTAACTATTAATTTAGTAACTGAACAAATAAGTGAATTTCCTACTGTCATCAGTGGAATAAATCTAACAAATAATACACGCGTAGTTATGATGTATTTCACTTTTAGAATAAAATACTATTAAGCTCTTTGAGCAGTAGCCTTGACAATGAAGGCTTGGTATTAATTCTCCATTTTGATTTTTATCTTAAATATCTAATGTTAAACGTGTGCAGTTTAAGCTGATTTCATTTGTCTTAAGTCATTGAACTAGATCCAGTACAGGTTGGCAATCAAAATCACTGTTACTTTCAGTCTGTTTTGTGGCCAGTTATGAAGCACGTTGATTTCTCTTGAACTCTTGGAGAACAGGTTTGTGCTTATTGATTTGATTCATCCCTATGGTAACAAGACCACCAAATTCTGGATGGGCTTTTGAGACAAAGCTCAGCTGATAAGGCATTTACCTAACTTTTTGCAGACAGAAGCAAGCTAAACCTGCCCATGTTTCAACATCACCAGATGAAAATCTGTGCTGTACTGAAAACTAAGGAGGTGTGTTAAGCTCAGATCTTACAAGCTTGGACATGAAGAAGCTAAATGACGCAATGGGGCTTCCAGTTGAGAATGGGCTTGAGTTGACATGGAACACAGGCAGATCAAGCTTGTCTTTGCTTAAAGACTCATCCTAGTGGAAAATCAAGATGAAATACGTCAGTGATATAATGTAATGGAGCCAGTTTCCACTGTCTGAGCTGTTCTTGTTGGACTGATGAACAGAAAACTGTTGCCACAGCTTTCACTGCTGGAGATAGCTGGGGAAGAGGGGAAGAGTAGTGCTCTCAAAGAACTCGAGTCAGATGTTGGTTTCCTACATCTGATTGCAGTACCTTTATTTAGAAAGTTGGGCATGCTTCAAATTTAAAAATAAACCACTAAACACTTTCCTTGATGGAATAAGCTTGGCATAATCATATCAAGCAAATGAAGTGGACTGTTTTTCTAAAGGTATTACTGCCTTATTAGTAACTTTGTCTTTTATGTGTTGTATTAACTTAGTGATGTTTTTCATCTGGCTTCATATGTTATAGCCTGAGGTCGCTTGTCTCTTCTGGGTTGCTCTGCCTTAAATTTAAAAATTGTGTTGCTTTGTCCTCTAAAATGTGAATATTGAGTTGAATTTGTAACTCATGTGGCTTTTAAGAGTTGAATTAAGCTGACATTATGTAACTTTATCCATGCAATCATATCTGTACAGTGGAAAAATGAGCAGGGATAGAGGAAAGTATTGTAAATGAAACATTGTGGACAGATCCATTTGTTTTATATCTCCTCATTGCTCAGTTGTTTGTAAAAAGGTTTCTTTCCAATCCTGTGTATTCCAGTATTACTAACACATACGTTATAGCTATAGTAGTGAGACTTACATTGCACAAAGCAATGCAATGTATTGAATGCAACTTAAGATGCTTTGTAGACCATCTTCTCTGCTTTCATCTTTCTAATCCGTCTTCATTGAGACCAATTCAAGCAGCTTAAACCCCTGGCCGCTTTAAGGTTTTGCTGTCCAAAGAATTTCAAAATCTCCTTTCTAATGAAGTATGTTCAGCTATGTCCTCATCTATGGACCCACGGAACAGTAGTAACTCATAGGCTACAGACACATTTAAGTTGCTTTTAATGTAAATACTGTAATTAAATAGGAGAATACAAGTGTTTGTTTTATATTTGAGATACAGACAGCAGAAAGTGTAGTATGAGTGAAGGATCATTTATTTAGAAGTTCTTGATGAGTATGCAATCTAATTTTAATAGGCTGACTTGAGGCAGAAATGTAACAGAAAATGGAACAATGATCTTAGTCTCCCTCACCTGGTTCCCCAAGGAACCACCTTGTTACAAATGTGAGCAAGTCCAGAAAAGGTAAAGACTTTCCTTATCTTAAGGATGTGCATAATGCAGTGAGACTCTGATAATGTACAGGATATAATGCAAATTAAGAAAATTATAGGAAATGTAAACATACTTTGTTTTTTTATATATATTTATTTTAAAGTGTGTACTTGTGTATATCAATATATACACTTTTTAGTAATTGATATTTCAGTATTCATGGTGGATAAAATATCAGGCAGTTGAGTGGACACCTTTTGGAAGAGTGGAAAACTTCACTGGAGAAAGCAAGGATGGCTTTAAATATACAGTTCTAATAATTTTTTAACACCTCTGTTATGTTTGTTTTTGGAATTCTTATTTAAAATGCTACTTCTGGTTTATATGTTTGGTCTGTTTGGGTGTCATATCATAGTTATCTCTACATAAAAACAATGAGGTAGGACATTTGGAGTTAGAGTTCTGTTAAAAAAAAAAAAAGTTTTTACTACATATAAGGAATAAGCAGAAACAGAAGGCAAATATTGGCCAGCTGTTAAATAGAAGTGGATTAGTCACAATCATTGCTAAAAAGGCTGATGTTCTCAATACTTTCTTCACCTCTTTTTACCAGCATTGTTGAGATCACTGCTGGGTCCTGTAATGCAAACTAGTACAAGATCTTGACCTCTACCAAGTGAAGGGCCCTGTCCCTATCTATCCAAGGGTGTTAAGAAAGTTGGCTGATGTAGTTGTGAAGCTGCTCTCCATAATCATTGAGAAGTTGTGGAGAATGGGGGATGTCTCAGAAGACTGGAAGAAGGTTAACATCAGCCCCACCTACAAGAAGGGCTTAAAGGAGGATCTGGGAAATTATAGGCCCATCAGTTGTACTTCAGCCTCTGGGAAAGTTATGGAACAAATCCTCCTGGAGGCTATCACAAGTCAAATGAAGCACATAATTGGGAAAAGCCAGCATGGATTCACCAAAAGCAAATTGTGCTTGACAAACCTGGTTGCTTTCTACAACAAAGCAACTGGCTCAGTTGATGAGATGCGAGCAGTGGACACTGTCTACCTTGATTTCTCCAAGGCTTTTGATGTGGTTCCCCACAGCCTCCTCCTAGAGAAATTGATGCCTTATGATCTAGACCAAGTGGTCTGTGGGGTGGGTGGGGAACTGGCTGGCAAGCTGCCCCCAGAGGACTGTGGCAAATGGCTCCATTTCAAACCTGGGCAGGGTGCTGGGCTATCTTGTCTAGGCTCTGCTTTTGCCAAGACAGATTGGACCAGATGATCCTTGAGGTTATTTCAATGTGCTGTTCTATGATTCTATACTTCTCAGAGTATGGGCTTTGGCAGAAGGTGACAAAATTCAAAAAATCACCTCAATTATTAACTTTTATCAAGGTTTCCCACATGTTGCACTCATAAAGCCCTGTTCATTGTGAGCATGAGACCCAAATCTGGTCTTACACTTACTAGAAGAAGATTTACGTACTAGAAGAAGATTATTCATGTAGTTTTGATTCCCAAGTGAGGTGTGCATATCTGGTGATGTACTTTGTCTCATTACATGGTAGCAGCAGTAGGAAATAATAAAGGCTTTTTAATGGCCACCACTACAGTTAGACTTTTTATCTTTTGTTAGCTATGGCATTTTTTTATTAGACTCGGAGACAAATTAACAGTCCTGTTAAATTGGTAAAAGAATTAAGAAGGTTTTTTATCTTGCCTTCTGTTGATAAGTGCAACATAAACATCAGTAGGCTATACTTCTTTGTTGCAGTGCAGCTCATGAATTCTTTTAGTTAATTTTGCTTTCATAAAAAAAATACTTCTTTTTGTAAAATTGGACAACAGTAAAGAGTTTGACTGAACTCAATAACAAAAGGATGAGAATTTATCTCAGTTTATTGGGCCCATTTCAGGACTGACTGAGGTGGAATCAGCTCCTCTGGCTTCCTGTGGAATTCTACTCTCCTTGGGAAGTATTTGGGGTGTGTGTCAAGAGCGTGATGAAATGTACAAGCACAAAAGAGTGAGGCTTCTGAGTCATAAGGGTGTTGTAGAATTCTTCTTAGAAATATAAAAACGTTTTGTTAGTTACTTTAAGAAATAAGAATCTCTGGTACTGTTCCCTAACAAGAGAATAGAAGAACTCTCCAGGTTTTTCAGTCAGTGGTTTCTGCTTCGCAGTCTTTATCCCTTTCTGTCAAGCTTATACAATAGGTTGGATGAGAAGGACAGTATTTGCCATGCAGTGGTCCTGGTGATGAGCATGATGGAACATACACGTCCATCAGCATAGCTGTTTGGTATGCTAAGGGTGTTTTATTCTCCCTCTCTGCGGCCCCCCCTCCCCC
>VZRU01006493.1:653410-687599 GCA_013398155.1 Pedionomus torquatus | reverse complement strand
TTTTTGTTTTTTTTTTTGTGTGTTTTTTTTTTTTTTTTTTTTTTTTTTTTTTTTTTTTTGCAATTGGTTGAGAAACACCAAAGCCCAATGAGCTGTGGCAATGAGATTTTTAGCATTTTGCTTTGTTTTCCAGCTATCCCTCTCCTTTACAACTTCAACAAATGTTTCTCCTGTTGAAGTGAAGATTCAGCATAACCCTAGCTGGGCTGTTCTGCTCCCCTGCTCCCCTAGGATTTGCTTTAAAATTGAGTGGTGGGGTGGGAGAGTGTTTGAATTGCAGACTGCTACGTGTTATCCCAGCAGAGTTGCAAACCCTGGATGGTGAAATGTTATTTTACTACCAGAAAGCTTCCTTTTCTTAGTTGATTTTTGTGAACAATTAGTGAAACAGATTATCAATGTCCACATTGGAAGTGGTGGAGTCACCAACCTTGGGGATATTTAGAAGACATGCAGCTGTGGTGCTGAGGAGCATGGCTTAGTGGTAGACTTCACAGTGTTACGTTAACAGTTGGACTTCATGATCTTAAACGTGTTTTCTGACCGAAATGATTGTATGATTTTATTCTGTGATCAGATCACCACAATGAAAGCCAAAAGATGCAGTGTGAGTGGGATTTTTTTTACTCTCCTCACTCTTTGACTGCAATAATGACAAAACACCACTTACTGCATTGGGTCTTTTTATGACTAGCAAAAATAGGCACAGAATCAGTACAGTATGTCTGAAGTGGATTTAAAAATATTTGGTAAATGTTAATATCAAATAGCTAAAATAATTATGCTTCAGGGCAGTATGCCTTTCTAATGTCTCATTCTGTGACTATTAGTAATACACAATAATTAGTGTGCTTGCCTCTATCTTCATTTTCAATGGATTTTCTTCTTTCATGCTTTGGGTAGTTAAAGTGTGCATGTTGTCTTGCTTTCAGGTGCTTAAACTGGTGGCTGAAATGTTTGATGTGTATGTATCTCTTCCTCGCTCAGCCTGTTGTTGGTGATTGTGACCTCTGGCTGAAGGCTGAAGTTTCTGAACAGTGCAGTGGACAAATCTGTCCTGAGCGGTGAAACGGGAGTTCTAGGTGACCTTGTACATTCCAGGCAGCTGAGGCTGATGTTCTGTTTGTTGGTGTGAATTAAGTGTTGGAGTAACCCTACCTGTACTGCAGAATATAGTTGCGTGGTTCAGAATTTACATTGTCAGGAGCCAGGAAAACAAGAAACCTCTCTTTCTGTCAGGATCCTGAAAGCCAGGTTATCACAGGAGGATAAATGCCTGATTCAGAATCCAAGTGTATTCTTGCCTTAGCATGTTTTTTCCAATTGCTGTATCATCCATTGTTGTTATAAATAGTGTAATATGAAAGCCCACATTTTTGCAGTGAGGTTTCTATGTTCAGCATAAAAGATCTGGCTTCTCTTGTCCATCCTGTTTGCCCTGACTGTGTGCCTGGGGATTCCGAAATATCATCTGACCTGACAGCAGTTGTGTGGAAACAGGAGATCTTGTTTGAATTAGTTTGTTGTGTTCGGCCCAGGACAGTGAGGGGAAAAAGAAGGGCGCCTGCAAAGGACAGTTATTTCCTTCTCCTTCACACCCACCCTCACAAGGTGGGATTATTTTCATAGAATGGTTAGTTGGAAGAGACATTAAAGATCATCAGCTTCCAAGCCTGCTGCCTTTGGCAGGGACACCTCCCGCTAGACCAGGTTGCTCAAAACCCCATCCAGCCTGGCCTTAAATGCTTCTAGGGATGGGGCATCCACAACTGCTCTGGGCAACCTGTTCCCGTGCCTTACCACCCTCACAGGAAAGAATTTCGTTCTAGTATCTAACCTAAATCTCCCCTCTTCCAATTAAAACTGTTACTCCTTGTTCTGTCACTACGCTTCCTGACAAAGAGTCCCTCTCCTGCTCTCCTGTAGCTCCCTTCAGATCCTGGAAAGCTGCTGTAAGGTCTCCCCGGAGCCTTCTCTTTTTCAGGCTGAACAACCCCAGCTCCCTCAGCCTGTCCTCATAGGAGAGGTGCTCCATCCCTCTAATCATTTTTGTGGCCCTCTGCTGGACCTGTTCCAACAGGTCTGTGTCCTTTCTATGTTGAGGACTCCAGAGCTGGACACGGTATATTTTCCTATTTCTTCTCTTTTTTTCTCCCCATAAGAAATCAAAAATAATCAGCTCAGATTAATACTCTTTAGATGGGTGTAAGTAGAACAGATGAAGTTTGCTCACAAAGACCATGATTGATTAACTTTTCAAACTATTTAAAGGGATTGTTTGTGAAATTCATCTGTTCAAGCATGCCCTAGATATGACTTCAGTCCATCAGGTGATGATAGGAAGAGAAGTTTCTGTTTGTAGGGCTTTTTACAGTTGGACTTTCACCAAAAACTCAACGATGAAAACATTTTCACTGGTTGCATGCGCCCAGTGATGGTTGGGAAGGTGTTGGCCACAGGGAAGTGGAGGAGTCTGACCCTGTGATGTGCCAGGGGCTGCACAAATGTAACACAAAGTGGTGGTTTGTGCTGCGGGGAGCAAATGCAGCCCTCGTATAGGGCAGGCGAGAGCAGATGGTTGCAGAGAGGCAGCTGAGGGAGCATAAGGAGGGAAATGTAGTCTGATCTGGCTCCTGTTGCCCTGTGAAAGCTATCAATGTGAAATTTGTGTTCTTTCCCACTACGCTAGTGTGAAAAGGAGCAGCAATTGCAGTATGTATTAGCAAACATAAGCAGTAGAAGTGGTGGTAGTAGTACTCTAGAAATAAGTGGGATGTCTAATACTTTAGACACATATAGACACAGACACATAATTGAAAAGAACTACTTCTCTTTGGGGAAAAAGAAATGTAGATAAAAAGATGGAGCAGCTTTTAGAGGAAAAAGCAATTCCATACAGTGTATGGATGCATAATGTACTTACAGTGCCCATTTTGCTGCTTGCCTTACTCTAAAGCTGCTCTACAAAGCCATCCGAACCTTCTGCTTTCACTTTGAAGCTACTTTAAAGGCTTCATAGACATTGCTGCAAAAATAAAACAGTATTTTAATGGCACAGCTGCCTTGATGGGGAAGGAAAAGTATAGAATCACCCGGTGAAGAAAATAATAGCATTGTGATTAGAGGGATTACAAAATGTATTATAGAACCAATTTAGCATTTAAAATGGGAAAGCAGTTTAATGCTTCACTGCTGGCACTGCAGGTTCTGCAAATAGTGATCTCATCTGAGTTACAACAATAATTTCATTAATCTGCCACATGTGTTGTGCTGGACACTTCTGACAAATCTGATAAGTAGTTGCTGTCGTCTACCCCTCTCTCTGCAAATGGGAACTTTTTTCTTTTCCATTTTGAAAAAAATAACGTAATTGCTGAGCACTGCGAGTGAAATGTGTCACAATTAGAAAAGGGGTGTGGGACTGTAATAGCCTTGATAATGTCTGAAGGTGTTTCTTGTGTTACCAACCTGTCGAGCTTTCCTTTAGTGCAGAGGTGTGCTAACAAGGGAAGGGATTTCATTAGGAGAGTGGAAAAGTGTGGCCTGGAACAGTGGAGTCTGTTTTCCCCTCAGTCACCATGGGTGGAATTGTGTTTGTGATGAGGGCAGCTTAAATAGTCTTTGTGTAAGCTAGGTGTTTAAACTCTATTACATTTGGAGGAGATCTAGTCAGCATGCTCAGAGGAGTGTAGAGAAGGATCAGACTCCATCTGAAGAGGGCACCACTCAGCTGAATCTCTCTAGGCTTTGGGAACTGGGGTTGGACTAGCTGATCTCCAGAGGTCCCTTCCAACCCCATATCATTCTGTGATTCTGTGAACTGTGTTGACAGTTGAGTGACTTTGAGTCACTCAAACTCAGTGATGTCCTCTGCCTTACTAGCTAACCAGCCTCTGTGTTTGATGTTGAAATGGTTATTGTCTGATGGAGTTGAAAACTTGTGTTATGAGACTGTATCTTAGAAGCTGCATTCACCTCAAATCAAACTCTGAACTCTTAGGATAGACTAGTCCCATGTGACTATGTTCAAGATGATCTGGGAAGCAAACACCGCTTAATCTGAAAAAAAGTATCTTTTGAATTAAAAGGAAATTATTGGGATGTGTGTGTGTTTTGTTTGCCTCCTTTCTTCAAATTGGTCTTGGACTTTAGAAGCCTGTTGTTTTTCGCTAGAAGTGAAGTTCTTGTTCTGTGGCTCAGTTTTTCCCAACTGTAGAAGAATGATGGTAAATAGGGCAAGATAAAACTGTTGTTTCAGTAGAAAACTGGCATTTGGAATAAATTTGCTACCAAAATTGTGCATCGTATGTATGTAAAATGGAATGTCCAAAAGCTCTGCAGTGTCCCTGAAAGTGGAAAACACTAGTTTGGTTAGGCTGCCTGAGAAGAACAAATGCAGCATCTCACTTGTTGCCTGTTCCTGTTCATCTCTATGGAACAGATTCTCTGGCTGTTTTCTGTGGTGGGTAGCGGTGAAGGTCTCCACTGGTGCTTTGTCTATGTCATACTTCTGATTTTGATTGGAAGCGTTTGGTGGATGGGGACTGGAGTGTGCCTGGTGTTTGAGGGGTATCTTGTCTCATGTAGGGCCTCTGGGCACCGCAAAACTGCCAATAGTAATGACCTCTGAAATCAAGGAGGCTTTTCAGCATGCTTTCATTTTACACTTTGCAAATACTAGTTCTTTTTAGCTATTTCTGAATATGAACTTCAGTCAGAAGTGTTTCTGTTTTATCTCTGCTCCGCAGTCAGCTGCAGATTACTGTGTAGCTGGTGTGCCCCTGCAGGGAGCAGGGAAAAAACTCCCAAATGTTAAACCAGGCATTTTCTATGATGCAGTGTATTATCAGTGGGGCAAGCATAAGGTAAAGAGAATGTTGTGTTTAGTAAGAGGCAATTCTTCCCTTTCCCTCTTTAATTTTTTTGACCAACTGATTTGTAAATAGCGTGGGGTTTCCTTGGCTGTGATGCCCTTAAGTGAAGCTTTGATACAGTTATCCAGCATGGGGATGGCTTTAAGTGCCTGTGTCCTACTTTTAGTGCTTCCCTGCATCTAGTTATGGTGATGGGGTGCTTTTATACTGTCATTAACCACTCTGGGCATTTGCAGAGTTATTTCAAAACTAAGAATGACACCCCCAAGTATGACAGGCTCTTAAACAAAAAAAAAGTGTTGTAAATTTGCAATGGGATACCAGAGGGGGAAAGGAAGCAGTGCAACAGTATGTTTCTTTGAATTTGAAAGGTGTCATTGTTAATAAGCAGTTGAGGGCTTTGGCAGTTGGAAAAGACAAGTGCTGTTGGTCATAGTGGCATCAGATGTCTTTAAAAGATTAGGGAACATGAATCCAATTCCTCCAATAAATCCACAGTTTAAGAAGAGAACAGAGATTACCTTCTGTTTTTAGGCTATTTACTTATTTTAGCTTTTGAACTGTCTCTTGTTCTGTTCATGCAAACTTGTGATGCTTTTCCTATCCTCTAAGTATCCTGGCTGTCATCTTTGGTCTGCCAGCCCTGTGAGACCCTCCAGACTGACACATAGCCATCCTCTGCCCACCAGTTCAGTCTTCAGCTCACCTCCCAAACTGATCTGGTTACCCCTATGTCATGGTAAACCTGTATCTTTTCATTTACTTAAACCAGAGAGTAGGGAGTTCACTAGAGTCAAAGAGTTACCTACTAGCAGTTAAGACTGATATAGTATTCAATCTTGCTTTGCAAACAGTTGCCTGAAATGTGAGATACAGTTCCTGACCCCTGTAATGCAGTGCTACTAAAGCCTACCTATAGCTGATTCAGATCGAATGACCAGCAGAATCTGCTTGGGGCTTCCCACCAGTCTGTCTTTGAGTGTGTAGCAGTAGAAGCTGAGCATAGGTTTCGGTAGCAGGCCATGCCCTTCTTATATCCCACAGCAGCTCACGGATATCACCCTTCTCTTTTGCAACCTCAAAAACTGCAATAATAGAAGCAGCCACAGCATGAAACATGGGGTGTTGGGGAGAAGGAGCAAGGTCGCTATTTTCGGTTATAGGAAGCTGTTAAATTGGCAATTCTCCTGCCTACCTGGAGGTTGCCACACAACTGCTAGCAGTCATCGACATTGTCTGGAGCATCAATTCTTCCATCTTCCTTACCTCATAGTTCCTTGCCCAGATATCATGGTTCTTACTGGTAGGGACTGTTCTCAGAAGACATACTTGGTAGAATAAATATTTCTAATTCTACTGACATCGAGGAATGAATATTGTAATGATGCATCAAGCAGCACTTCTAGGGTTAAATGTGTCCTTGACATACATATCTAAATATAGAAAACTTTCAGCTCTGAAGAAGGTAGAGTTACTGCATGTCTTGAGGCCTTTTTTTCTATCCTTAATGTAGAGAATCTCATAAGTGGGTATTATGTTCTGCCTATTTTCCTTTTTTCTCTCTAATGTCTGTAAGTGCATCCATCAACTGATGACTTTGCTGACCTAGTCACCCTTTACTTTTTTTGCCTTTTTTTCCTTACTTCAAACAAAAGCATGACAATAGAATCTGTATCTAATGGTTTTAGAAGTGCTATTAATTCATTTTTCATTCCAGGCTGATTGCTTTCAATCTTAGCAATATGCTTTAGATTGTGAAGGATTTTGTGAATGTGTTTTCATTATGAAAACATGGATGTGACTGAACATCAGCATACCTATGCTGGTATTAGTCTTTTATCTAAATAAAGCATTTATATAGGTTTGAAGGTGTATTTTTAAATAATCAATATCCTTCCTGATGAAATAGAAAACCTTTTTCTGGAGATAAAGACTATCACAATTGTGCATTCTCCTTCAGATGTAAGACTGTCTCAAACATACTTCTTTTTTGGCAACTCAAAAAGCTTAACTGTCAACATTTTAGCATTAGATGGTGATTTGTGAAGTTGATGAGGAAAAACAAGAATGTTATTCCACGTACTAAGCTTTCCTGAAACCTTGATTACTGACTGTAGAAGAATCTGAAGTGCTTGTTAAGGTTCATGCTTATTAAACTGTCACTACTGTTTCCTTTTTCTGTAGGGAAGACTACTTTATGGTTTGCAAACTATAGTTAATTGTCCATAGTAACTGGTAGCAGATTATTTTGGAAATATTCTTTTGCCTGAATAATTACCAGCTTTATTTGCCATAGCTGTTATTTCATGTTTCTTACTCTGTTGAAATAATTTAGTATTGGAAGTGTTTCATTTTCTAAAGGGGAGAAGGAAAAAAAAAAAAAAAGAACTCTCCCAAATTAAATGCTCAGCTCAGGTAAGTGCTCAGCATGTTGATTAAACTTTCAAATTCAGATGAAAGTCAGTTATTTGTATGTGTCCATTAGTATAAATTACCCCTTCTGTCTTTTGCTGGAAGGAAAAAAGTATAAGATCCTACCTTTTTTCTTTTCTGTTGACTTTTTCTCCCCTGTCCTTGTTTTCAGGTTCCAAAAGACTTAAAAATGCTGATAAAAACCAAAAAGCAGAATAATTGGAAAGGAAGTTGTCTTAGCTTTTGATTCCAAAAAGAATACTGTAGAATGTCGTCATGTTATGTGAACAGGCTTGACATCTGGGGAGGAAAAAACCACATCAGAGTGCATCCTATTGTTGTGCTCTAAAATATTTTATGCAAATTGCAAGTGATTCTAAAAACACAAAATGAACTAAACGGATGAAACTGAATTTGAACATGAAATTAGCTCCTTTATACATGGCAGAATGATGGCAAATAAAACCGGGTCATTCTTGATTAAATTCTTATTTCACTCTTATCTGCATATGGATTACCGTTTTCCATACCCCATGATTAGGTTTCTGTTCTGAGCTTGTGGGTTGTTGTTCCCTCCCCCCCTTTATTTGTTTGGAGAGGGGTCAGGGTGGAGTGGAAGTACAAACGTGTCCTCTGGACTGAGCTGATGACAGAGCATCCCATTTAGTGTTGTATTTCCTGCAACACATTTCAGTCCCAAACCCCTACTTTCTCTCAGTTTATTGAGCTGACTGCTCAGTTCTTTGAATTCAGTGAGTTGATAATCAGTTTATCATCTACCTGAGTTATCTCATTCTGGCTTTTATTAGTGACAGAGTACTCTGTACTAGTTGGTCAAGAGCAACCAGTGAGAACTGTCTCCTTTGGCAGCATTTCCTTGTAATTTATCTTATTTTAATCACTTTGCCATGCTGGCAGTAGTTAAAGTATTGGTTTGCTGCTTTTGCTGCTGAAGAAAAGTCTGTGGAAGTGCAGGCTAAATAGAGCTAGGGGAAGACTGAATTAGATTAGGAAGAACGGGAGATGCAATCTAAGAGTAGTAACCTTAATAAGTAAATGTGTTTTGATTTTTTTTTTTTTTTGACCACTTCACCAGCTTTACCAAATGCTTCACTGTGTCCTAATATGTAAGAAATGAGAATCACGTGATCTTACAGTGAAAAAAGAGATTGGAAACATTTTTTTGTTCAGAGAAACATAGCAGCCCTCTGTGTCCAGTCCTATAATTACATAAACAATAGAATGGGGAGCAGTGAAATTTTCCATCTCGTACCCTGGGATCTGTGGTTGAGCTCAAACGATCAAAAGAAAAAGCCAAGGAAGGCATAGGCTGCAAGGATGATCGAGATCAGGCAAAGTAGTAGAACATGTGCAGTAAAAGGGAATTTATCTGCAGAAATATAGTGTGAAGGAAGAATAATTTCTAGGATGAGTCTGAATATCCCACTATATTTATAAATCTCAGAATTGAGGAAGAGGTAAAAACAGAAAATTGTTGCAGCTGCATGCAAATACACTAGAAGAATAAAACTTCTGTGCTGACACAAGCAAGTAGGGCTATAAAACAAGGTAGAAGTTGAAACTTGCCCACCTATTAGAAAATTCCTCTTATAGTTTTATTAATGGGTATTAATCTGCCATGTGTATAAACAGATTGACTACAATTTCTTCCTTGGCACAGTTCATATTGGTTGTTTCTCTTTTAATCCTGTTAGGTTTATTTAATCTAATAGTTTGACAGAGGTTATTGTGTGAAAACAGTAAACTGAGTTTCATTGATTTTTGGAATATGCATGAAATGCATCTAAAGCTCATCACTTATATTTTTATACTATTGATGTTTTAATCAGTGAAGCAACACAAAGCAAAAACCACACATGAATGTTTCTTTTCTGCTTTCATTTTCGAGAGTAATTATCACAAGTGGTTCTTATGTTTGTTAGTGAAGGCTTTTAGGACCAGTGAATTTTGACCGACTTGTTAGAAATGTTATTCTAATTTACTATTTTTATTCTCTGAAAACATATAAAACACTAATCTAGCTCTGTGCCGCAACACAAATTTTACACAGTAAGGATATAAGATAGTGCTAGCAAATACTTTTAAACAACGTGCTGTAATATTTTACTGGCACATTCTGCCTAAGTTTAGAAGTGATCACAATGTTAAATAATATTCCTAAAGGTTATTTCTGCTTATACTGGCCAAGAGAATAGCATCAGAACCATTTGTGGATGTTGATAGTATTTTCTTGTCTGTCAGGAAATGTCCTTTTTCTTACGTACATCTGCTAATACTTTTGTTTAGTAAAATAATGAAAGCTTATAGTGCTGTGTTCAAAGAAATAAAAGAGCAGTAGGATAGAAGTGAGTAAGAAGCCTCCACCTTCCATAAGAACAGAGATATTTAATCTCATGAAGTCAACCTTGAAGCTTTCAGTAGTCACAAGCTGACTGCATCTCTTCCAGGGATAGGACAGTTCAAAAGTATCTGACTTCACTGGAAGATCCTTGTTGACTAAGGAGGTTTTGGAAATATGTCTTCATAAAGATATGAAATGAAATGCTAATTCAGTATAGCAGCTGTGTACAAGTGGTGAGTGGCTCCACGTGGGAAGCTTCAGTGGCTGAGTGAAATGGCAGTGGGAAGGTGGGGGGCTGACTGCTGGAGCTGTGCTGCCGCGGCGTGGAGCAAGCGGGCTGTCTCCTGAGCTGCGAGCTGGAGAACAGCTTAAATGGCACAAAAGATACAGGGCAGCTGAGAAGGAAATGTGTGGTACTTTTCCCGTTTTCTAAGAGAAAAGCTTAATTCCTTAAATACTAGATTGTCTGGAAGCCCCATGCAGTGCCATGCAAAACTGCCTGGGTCTGTCAAAATGCTGTCTGTCAGTAGATGGTGCTCTTTATATCAGCTATTTACTCATGCTGCCTGTGTTTGAGTGTGTTTTCATGTAAAAGGTCTGCTAACATTCCTTAACAGCTCATTTCTCTGAATTCTGATGTCTGGAAGATTAGAAAATGGAGACTTCAGAGGGACTGCTAAAATAAAAGAAAAAGCATTGACTAGGTTCCTTTGAAACATCCTCCATCCTTGAATTTTTTCAGCAACTGATTTTGCTTGTGAACCTGTGTTGTTTTGAACTTGGACAAATCCAGAAACTTCCAGAATAAAAACGTTGAACAAACAGTGTGGAATTGGAGAATATGTATAGCAGACTAACTCCGCTTGGCAACTGACCTGTAAGACAGTGCAATAATGTGGTCTCAAACAAAACTGCAAAGCGGATTTGGCAAGTAATTTGCAGTTCTAAAGTTTTCTTTTGCATATTAACATCGCAGTTTTACCTGCTGTTTCTGGAAAGATAGGAATTAGTTTATTTTTAAATGTAATGCTTCTTAGAAGGGACTTAAAAGAATCAATGCAATTGTGAGTTTTACCTGGAGTCATTGGTAGTTGGATGGATATAAAAAGCTGCATAAAAAAATGAAGATTTCCTAGTAATGTGATTGAAGTATTATTGGACCTGCCTGCATTTCTTATTATTCAGAAAATATGCCAACTCTGTAGGAAAAAAAGTTAAACGTGTTAATTGTGTAAAAATATCACTTGCCAAAGGCTGTTGTTGAGATGAAAGCCCTGGTCTGGGCAGCAGAACAGCAGGACAGACCTAATGGGGAATTTGAGATGCGTAAAGTTTCGTGTGTGTTTATGCAATGGTCTGTGCATAGAACATCGGCTGCTTAACCAAGAGTTGAATTTTGGCTTGTGAAATGAATTTGCCCCTGGAGTGAATCTTGAGAACTGCCTGCTGTTCACTGCTTGACACTACTGGTCTTTTTACAAACAGAAACTGAAGTATTAGTGTGAATTTTTCATGTAGTCTTAAACTGCAAGCAAATTATTCGAGAAGGGAACTGAGTTCCTTTCAGAAACATAATTGAAATATTTCTAGTTCTTATTCAGGGTCAGTTTGTCTTC
This sequence comes from Pedionomus torquatus, assembly GCA_013398155.1. NCBI lineage: Eukaryota > Metazoa > Chordata > Aves > Charadriiformes > Pedionomidae > Pedionomus > Pedionomus torquatus. Next base: position 676,335 of record VZRU01006493.1, on the reverse strand, counting down.
CCAGCACATGGATTTAGAGATCCCTTCATAGATCTCTCTCCAGAAAGGATATATATTGTATCTACTCAACACATTACAGCAGATGAGTATCGTTCCTCACAATGCTTAATTTACCTTCTCTCAGCCTTTCTTTCACATTCATCTTTTTGTGACCCAGGCTCTTTATACTGAGGTCAGTTTGGCATAACACTTTTCTTGAATATCTCAACTCAGAATTTCTAGGGAGATCTCACAGAATCACAGAATGGTATGAGGTTGGGAGGGACCTCTGGAGATCAGCTAATCCAACCCTCCTGCCAGAGCAGGTCCACCTAGACTAGGTTGCACAGGAATGTGTCCAGGCAGGTTTTAAATGTCTCCAGAGACAGAGACTCTGGCACCTCTCTGGGCAGCCTATTCCAATGCTCTGCCACCCTCAAGTGAAAAAGTTCCTCCTCATGTTTAGGAGGAACTTCTTATGTTCAAGTTTGTGCCCCTTTCCTCTTGTCCTTTCACTGGGCACCACTGAAAAAAGACTGGCCCCATCCTCGACACCCATCCTGTAAGTATTTATAGGCATTGATCAGATACTCCCCTCAGTCTTCTCTGGACCAAAAAAACCCAAGTCCCTCAGCCTTTCCTTGTAAGAGAGGTGCTCTAGGCCCCTAGTCATCTTTGTGGTCCTCTGCTGTACCCTCTCCAGCAGTTCCCTGTCCCTCCTGAACTGGGGAGCCCGGAACTGGACACAGTATTCCAGATGGGGACTTACCAGGGCAGAGTAGAGGGGCAGGTTAACCTCCCTTGACCTGCTGGTCACACTCTTCCTGATGCACTGGCCTTCTTGGCCACAGGGGCACACTGCTGACTCATGGTCATCCTGTTGTCCGCCAGGACTCCCAGATCTCACAGCTGCCTTCTCCAGGAGGATGTTGCTGGGATGTTTTGGGCTGAGCTTACAAATGGTACCTGGAAGTGAAGATAGAAATCTTAACTTGACTGGCATTCCTTCCCTGCTTGGCTTCTTTGTGGTGCCTGTTGGATGTTCCTGGGAAAGTCCAATTTTCCCATGAATGGCCTGATCTAGGAGGTACATTCAGAGCATATATTAACCTGTGCCTTCCTCCTCCCATTCCCCTCCCGTCCACTGAGTCTGGCCTGCCGAGTCTCATCTGTGTGGGCTTTATAGCTCCAAATCTTCAGGCAGAGATGGTGCTGCTGCCACATCCTTCTGTTTCTTTTTAAAATATGGACAAGCTGCTGACCTTTCTTTTGCTTTCAAGTTTATTTACTGCACTACAAGAAGAGGTGCTTCCTGTGAGAGAAGAGATGTCTCCCTTTGGCCTGGGCTGGCCTTGATGTGAATATGGCACTTGTGCTCTGTGGCTTTTACTCTACCTTCTTGGCTAGCTTAGGGTGCTTCCTAGCCAGGAGGGGCTGACCTTCATGAATCTCTGAGGTTTTTTAGCTTCCTCTAATAAAGGGGATAAAAAGGCATTGTAGTGCTTAAGCTCTTCTTATGAATATAGGACTTCATAAGGATGATAAGATAATACAGAAATTCCCTTATTAGGGAGAGAAGACTAGTTTCTCAAAAGTAATTAGCAAGAAATTACATTGACATCAGAAATGCCCTGCTTGTTCTGAAAAATAAGTAGTGTATCTGCCTTCTAAATATTTAAGTCGAGAAATCCATTATGAGCTTCTACAGAGGTGCTGCAATGCTATTGCATGAATTGGGTGGCTGCACTAATTTGCCTCTTCTGTCAACGTCTCCCTTTCTTATCCTGCTGTTGCTTGAAGTGGAAGCAGTGTCGTATTGGGAAGCAAGAGGTTGACCTGTCAGCTGAGCTTATTCATACCCATGTACACGTCTGGCCTATGAAGTTGTTCTCCTCAAAGTGTATTTGGCTCAAGAGAACATAGTTAAGAGTCAACTGGCAAAGATATCTAGAAAACTTTGATTGCTGCTGGGGTATGAAATGCCTTGGCTGCTGCACTTGCCTTCTGCATATGAATGAGCCTGTCCATAAAGACTGAGAGCTGGCATGGAAAGGTTACACTACTACTTACAATACAAGCTTCTTAATTGGCACATCTGCTGGAAACAAAGATGCCAAAAATGTGATTCACTCAGAAGGAGTAAACCTTGTAAGAAAGCAGCCTGTCATTATTTAATAGGGATTAAGATCCTCTTAGGACGTTAGATGTTCTTCTTGTATAAATGTACTGTTGTTGAGCTAATGGCAGAATTAACCTCACTACCAGCTAACGCTGAAGTAATGGTTTCCTTTATAGTTCTTGTATAGAAATGCTTCACTGTCCATGTCTTTAAGATCAAAAAGTAGACTGTACCCTTCACCTCTGACATACAGCAACTATGAAAAAAAATACACAGCTACTTCTCAAACCCTAGGTTGTGACATGTCAAGTGTCTTCTCAGCAGAATGTGGTAACTAAATGGAATGATCAAGGTATGGTCTGTGCTGGACAGATTTATTATGTCAGGGTAACTGTACCAGTAAATCCCAAGAATAAAAAAAACCCTACCAGTATCATTAATGGTAATTCCCTCAGTGAAAGGTACACTGCCTTGGCAAAAGCATTATTATACCATAGAGATGTTTTTCTTCAAAAAGCACATCACCAAAAATCCCACTGACACTGTTAGGTATGTGTTTCTGAGATTAGGCATAGCCTATATTCAAATATTCTTTCTATTAGAATATTCTGAACATTTAGAATCATAGGGAATATTATTTTTCTTTTAAATTTGATTTGTAAAGAGAAAGACTTGGGATTTTGGATATGCATTTATGTTTTGTTACTAGTGTTATCTAAAATCTCTGGAAACTCCAGAGCACTGCTCTGTACAACCCCTTTTCTTTTTTCATTCCATTACATAAAGACTCGTTTTTATTATAGTAGTGTTCCTAGTAAAGAAACCTAATTTTTATAAGCTTTAGAAAATTCTACCATTAAGCTCCACATCATAATTTTTAATTGACACATTTCAGTTCATGTCCATGTTAATATGGATAATGTGAATATGAAACAGCTACATTTAAAACAATGATAATCTGGTTTAGATCTTCTCATTTCAAGGCAGCCCATTCTGTGAATCTTATTGCTAACTATTGATAGTTGAGCTATTTTTGAAAGAATCCAATTAAGTGACTGAATAATTGCAGATAAGGCACCACCCAGTATATGTGCTTATGAGTCAGAAAGATCCTCATGATCCACAGAACAAATACAGGCTGACCAAATTCCTTTTATTGAATTTGCGAGTATAAAACCAAAGCTTTGTGCTGTCCATCAGATCTTTACATTTTTAGTTCTCATCTTTTGCTATTTACTGTTCTGTAATTAAAGAACAACAAGATTTCATTGTATTATTGATGTTTTCATGCAAATTAAACATTTTTCCAGTCTAGTTTAGCCAGTGGATTTTGTTGCTACTTCAGGCTGTATATTAGCTGAATTCTTCTGTATGACCATCTTCAAAGAAATATGTGAGAAATTCCAAGAAAATCAGTGGACATACTTACACACTTGATTATATTTATTTTAATGGAACTCCTGATAAGCAGCCTTGGTTTAGTTCAACCAAGTTTAGATGTAGCTGCCTAAGATGCAACTTGCAGAGGTGTCAGGATTGGTTTAAAAAAAAAAAACAAACTGGGAATGGTGATTCGTTTTTAATTGAGGGTTTGTAGTCTATGGAGGTTTGGCGTGGTGTTATTTTTTAATTTTTATTTTAATCTAAACCTGGAGAAAATATTTTTTGCCAAATACTGAACTTCCTTTAAATTGGTATTTCTTTTGCTCTGACAGTATTTCTGAGTTGAGGAGAAACTGTTGGAAAAGGGGGAGCTACATTTCATCACTGTCTTAGTTATTAGATATTCCTGTTTGCTTTCCTGCATGTATCTGATTGGATTTGAACTTTCAGCTTTCACCAAGATGGGGCACTCTTCTGTGCCAACCACCAGTCTGAATGGAGGTTCTGTGATGAAGACTCATGCCATAAATCTTCTTTGTAGTGAGTGTAGTACTCAGTCCTAAGACAGGATAAAAGATGAGCCAACCTGCAAGTTATGCATGCCATGTGGAGGGTGAATGTCTCCAATTTTTATTCTTGCTGTAGTGGATGGTTAAGTGCAATAAAGAACATGTGCTTGTAATAAAGTTTATTTAATTACTTTTAAGTTGCTGTTAATACAGGACTGTTAATTGAAATGAATTCTGTTTCTTCTTTGACTCAGTAGTGGTAGCAAGCAGGCTAGAGAAGTTCAAGGAGGAACCTTTTATCTTCATAGCTGCACAAGGCATCCCAGTAGGGTACCTGCTGTGTGAACAGAAATTGTCTGTTCTCCAGATCGGTGCAGGATACAGAGTAGGTTTCTCTTTGTAAAAGCAGGAGGATTTGTATTTATTTGTGAAGGCTCTAATCTGCGATTGAAGATAGTGATGGTTAGAGACCAGACTTGGACGGGTTTGAATTGTCTCAGGTAGAGAAGGGAAATCAAAGCCACCTCAATGAAGAAGTATCAAACAATTGATGTATCTTGTGAAGTAGGAACCCTCAACTGGACAGAGCAACTCTCTTTGTATTTTCTCTGCGAATATCCAAAAGCAAATATTTAATTTTTGGACTTGAAGGAATCTTCTGCACTGACTGAAATAGATCTTTAGTTTGGCAAGCTTAAAAATGCAGTGTTATTAGGTGAAGAAATTTTAAAACATTACACTCTTTGATTTGGATTTGGCTGTCAAAACCTAAAATGGGTTGTATTCCTGGTCCTACTTGTGGTTTTATTTTAAGCGTTGTTGGCCTGTCTGTCCCAGTTGTGGCTTTCAGGATTTTTGATAGCAATTAGAATCATGTCAGGCAAGCCTCTTGACAACGCTGAGGAGCACTCTGTCTTCTCCTTTCTCATCCTGACAGTTCAGTTCTTCATAGTTTGCTGATAGTGCCACTGCCATTTATCTCAACACTGGCATCTGCCACTCATGATTCTTGCTTTCAGAATGCAATATCTCATTGAAAGAGAGTACTCTCATGGGAAATGTCACCTTATTTATCCTTTCTTGTTGTTTAGGTACTTTGCTTATCCTGATAAAGATAATGCTCAGTGATACTTGTTGGAGAAGTTTATTCTTTCCTGTAGATGATTATACTTGCTACAGCTTTAAAAAGGCGTTAACTCCCTCTAACAGCCTCTTACTTTCCAGATCAGTCTAATTATTTTTCATAATTTGTTTACTTTTACCCCCTTTGCAATTTGTTTGTAGTACACCTAAGCTTGTAGCACTGGTACAAGAAGGTGCAGGATTGGATCAATCCTGATGTTGCTTGAAAGCCTTGTAAAACCTCCCTATTCATTCATCGATCTTTGAAGAAGTGGTGGTGCTACACTGGTTTGAGAGAAGTTTCTGCTTGTGCAGAGCTGGTTCTGAGCACTGCCAGAGCAATCTCTTGGTACGGACAACAATTTACAGCAATCTGCTGGAGACAGAAAAAGAAGCCAGTGGCTGACTTGGCCCTTGGGGTTGTGAAAAGGTGGAGACTCTTTAAGCGAGAGAGATGAGAGGCTGTGAACCACTGCTGCTAATGTAGGAGGGAAGTGACATTTCTTCCTCTCCTTTTCCTCCAGGAAGTGGGAGGACAGGAATAGCAAACCTTCTTTATAAGACCTTTTCCACTTCTGCACCTTTTATGACTTCCCTGCCAGTCTCCAGTCTTTTCCCTAACCTGGTCCTTCCTGGAGGGGGCTGACCTCATCCTGTTCATCTTGAGGACACCTGAGCAGCACCAGCTCAGGGCTCTGAGCACATCTCCCTCTTTAACTCTGTTCCCTTTATTCTCCATTACAATGCCAGAGGATACTCCATCTGATTGGTGGCTGGATTGAAGGGGTAGTGATTTCTCTGCGGATCTGGGTTTTGTCTTTCCTTGGACTTTAGGTGTGTTTGAACTCTGTCAGAGTCAGTGAGGATGTGATTCTCTGATCAGGACTTCATTTGTGTTCCTGTGAGACACAGCAAGCTGGCTGCATTGAGTTGCTTCTCTTAAAAAACCCAATATATTCTGATAATATGGATTTAGGCAAACCAGAAGGTATTATAACTCTAATGCTTCTGTCAACCAGTATTGGGAAATAACTTCCTCTTATGTGTTCTTGTAACTGATCTTGCCTTTTGTGGGGACTTGTATGTGGATCCTGATATGAGGCAGCATGGTGTGGCCACATGACATCTGACTGGACCAGGAAAGGAGGGACCATGTGTAGGACAACATACATGGGAGTGATGGGGAAGGGCTGAAATATGAGTTTGGCGCCCATTCTGGCAGCTTGCCATGAGCATCAAGCTGTGCTTGTAGATGTGAGTGCCCCGGGAGCAACACAGCTTCCAAATCTTGTCCATGGCATCATTATATGAGACTCTGCTGTGCTCAGAGGGTCATAGATTAGGCCAACCAGTTGTGTTTTGCACATTGCTGTGTGGAGCAAGTAACTTTGGGGCTGCAAATGTAAGATACAAGCTTGCATCTCAGGGAATGTAAGGTGCTACCTGACCACGCTTCCAGCACAATTTGTGAGTCTTGGTAGGTCTTCCATGTCCCTATAGTTTTCATTCAAAGTGGACATTGTGTGTTGATCAGTCATAGGTGTCTGACTTGCATGATGGATGCTGTAGTGTCTTTGATTTAATCTTTCCTGGATGGCACTAGGGTTTATGTTTTGACTGGACCAAAGTTGCTGGAAAGTTGGCCTTGAAATTGTGCTTTAAACTAAACTGTAATGATTAAAAAATAAATAATTAAAAATTCTGTTTACCATACTGATTTTTGTTTTTCACAATAACTTAAGTAATAAATTAGAATGTGATTGTTTGAATTTCTAATCCAATTATAGTTTTAATCATTCAGTCTTTTATTGACACAAAAGGGAAGTTGTCTTACAGTGTTTTCCTTGGGGTATTATAGTTTTGGTTTTGTTTTTGTTTTTTTTTTTCCTATATAAGCATATTTCCTTTGCCTTGTCATTTTCATCTCTTCTTAGTATTAAAAATCTCAGTAACACAGATAAGAGCCCAGCATAGTGAAGGTTTCAGTGACTTTATGGGGTGTCTGCTTATTACTGTAATTTTCTTTAGTCTTTGCTGGAAAAATCTGTAAGTATGACTGTCTGAGTATATTTCCAGACCAAAATGTGTCCTTTCCAGATTCTTGAATATTTTATGATATCGTATAAAAACACATTGGTAAACCTGGTTCATTTCTTCTTTCCAGAACTGAAATTCCAGCTTTTATGTTAGTCATTGATTCTGAATTCTATATAGGCAGCTTAATGTTGGAGAAGTAATTTGAAATATATGAAAAAGATTCTTATTTTCTGTTTTAGAAATACAACCCAAACATGTTAGAAAAAAATAATGCTTTTGAAATTCTTACTGGGCATTGCTGCTGCTGCTGCTTCCTGTCATAATTGATGACGATGATGTTGTTCGTCTTACTTCTGGAGCAGCCTGAAAGATCAGATAATGACTTGAATAGCTTCTGGAGTAGTGTAGTTCAAGTTCTCTGCTACATACATCTATATCAGATACACATAATGTTTTATTTTTCTAACTTTTAAGTGTATCACTGACTGTCTGTAGATTGCTTACAGAAGACATTATGTTTTGATTTAACAAGTATTTCCTTCTCAGCTTCACACATGAAATGATCCCATTTCTTTCCTCCCAGTTTCTCTCTCACAGGCACAGCAATGGTTTCCTGCCACATGTTAATGTTTCCTGCCACAGCTGACTCTGCATTATTCTAGGGGTGACAGCCACCCATTTTACTCTCTGTCCCTCCTAGGTGGCAGTGACTTGACTTCTCTGCTTTACTGTTCCCATACCGGCCCTCACAGTTACCAGCCTCCTTTTCTTTCGAGCTGCCTGACTGGGTTAATGTAGTGGTTCAGCATTGAGCAGTTGTAATCCTCATCTGCTCCATGTGAAGATTTCATGTCTGAAACACAGCTGGCAGAGCTCCATGCTGCTCCTCTAATAAATGATGGTGCTTCTCCTTGCAGCCTTCCCTTGCTTATGTCCTTTGACCAACACAGCTATGACAAAATTGGTTCTGCTTTGTCTTTTCCTAGTTAAACTGTAAACTCCAGAACAGAGTCTCTCGTGATGCATGCTGAGCAGAGTCTGCCTTAATGCTTTGAGCAGTGCCTCTTTTTTCTGTCTCTGTTTTATACAAGCATTTTCTTAGGCAGAAACTGTAGGGTCTGACTTTGGATAAATTTGAACATAAATACACATTGACTTTGCTATAAATCAGGATCAGTAAGTTGTCAGATTGGATGTTACAAATGGTATCAGGCAAGGCCTGCAGCCCTCTTTGACTGAGGACCCCGATCGCCACAATCCCAGGATTTTGTAATGTGAGCAGATTTTATAAATGCATTAAATGTTCGGGTTGGAGAAGCTCTTTTAAATAACTTGGCTCTTAGGATGTAAAGTAGTTTTAATAATGAGATTGAATCCTCCATCACTCAAAAATACAGAAGCCTTTCTTTCTTTTTTTTTTAGAGTAAAATACAATAAATAAACACAAAGCATTTCTGGTGAGTAAATTCACCTTCAAAATTGGCAGGCTTGGTAACTTGCACCTGGAAAGCTGAAGAGATAATTTGCACTTTCTTGCTTAGGAAGACTGGGAGCTTGGTTGCTAATGCTGCTCTGAACACTAAAATACACTCTCTAGAAACACGCAGGCTGTAAGTTTGATTTGTTTATTATTTCTTGAGTTGGTGATTTTAAGTACTGTCTTCTTTGCACCATGGGACAAAACATGAAGTTGTGTTGTGTATTAAATTAAATATGCTAATTTTTTTTCTTCTTAGTAGTAATTTTTATAGTTTGAGATATACATAGCAAAAACTGGCATTAGACAATTTAGAATAAAGAATTTGATACAAAATCCTGAAGAAACAGGTTTTTCTTCAAATATACAAGAAAAGATCAGAATAATGAAGACTTTTATTCTCATTGGATCTGTATCTGGCACGTAAGTTGGCATAATGTTTGGCAGGATTAAAACTATTAAAGTGTTGCCAGCAAAGGGTGATGTTAGGATGAGTTTATGTCAGGAAAATGAAAGGGAAAAGTTGGACTTTTTTTTTTTTTAAAGCCAACAATCATATAAATTAATTTATTTGAATCAGTTTAGGCCTGTTGTTTGATTGAGCTGATAGACAAGTGGAAAACATATTATGTTTCACTTTATTTTTGTTTAAGTAGTTTATGTACAGTTACTGGCAGGGGACTCATTTGCTAGGTATGTTTATGGTAAGGGTAATTTTCCTTTGTTTACTGGGAATTTTTTTAGTATAATGTCTAGGTTTTTAGCAGGGAAGAAACTAAAAAATTAATGTTGTGGGAGGGAAGCGTATTTTTTTAATAACCTTTTGTTTAGAGCATCTGGTTGGAAAATGTTGATGTTCCAAAAATGGAAGCATCAGTATAATTTTTATAACCATTGTTTTAAAACCTTGTATTCTTCTAACTCATCAAGTCCTTATGAACTGGAAAATTAAACATAACACTTGCTGGTGTCAATATAAAAATACCTTCTTTGGACTGCAGTTAAAAGTTTAAGTCAAACTCATTTCGATCATAATTCCGAACACTGGACAGTAAAAAGTCAGCATGCATGTTTGCTCTGCAGTGATTTGTATGTTGCCCAGCATAATGGCTACATTTGAAACCTTCTTTCAGTTCTACAGACATGGAGGGAAATGTTAAATTTGTACTGTAATTGCTGATAAACTTGTTCTTCAGACGTTTAATGTGATGGTACTTAAACCTTTTATATGGAGAGTAGTTGCTGAACTGAAAAGAGCAACCTCTTAGTTAAAACAACCATTGGCACTGTATGTGTACTTTCAGCTAGGAAGAAATAGCTTATAAATCTATAGCTAGCTATATATATTTGTATGCAAATATTTTTAATTTAAGTATTTTTTAGATATATAAGAAAAGCCATAACAATTTATTTTTCAGGGGCTGACAGATTTTCTACTAGTCTTCAAAAATTCCAATGCCTAAAAAATGTTGTTCTATGAGTTGCTGCTTAAATTTAAAGATACATGTTGAAGTTTTGACCCTGTTGTTTGTGTATTTCTGTGGAATCAGAGAGACTGCTTATGTTATATGGCTATTTTTACTTGTTTGTTGATTATTTTTTTTTCTCTTTGATGTATTTGTGAAGGACAGGCATTTACATAGGCGTGCAATAAAAATCAACTAACTGATACCATGGTATTTGGCTCTTCATTGAAATTCAGTTTCTTCTTTGACTCAAATAGCAGTAATGAGTAGGCTAGAGAAGTTCACAGAGGAGCCTTTGATCTTCCTAGTTGCATGAGAAACAGTTACAGGGCACTTGCTTTCCTTGCAGAGGTTGCCCCTTCTCCAGACCTATGCACTGTCCAGAGCTGATTTCTGTATGGGCAGAAGAGTGACTAGCTTTTTGGGAGTGACAGTGGTAGATCAGGTGCTGTGCTGGTTATAGGACACCGTCACCACCTCTGGAATTTTCTTTGTGGACACAGGGTCAGTCAGTCAGGCTTCTGTTTGCTGCAGGTTGGTCGGTGGCAGCAAAATATAAGTACCATTTTATGGGGGGTTTTGTGCATTATTATGATACCTCTAAATGTGGATGGTGCCTGTTCAAGTGTTTGAAATAGGATTCAAGTGTCTGGCAAGTGTATTTTTGTTCAGAATAAAAAAGGCTGTGCTAAGGGATGTGTATTGTATTATATATTTGAATATAATTTTCCTGCTGCTTATTTAACTTCCACCCAAGCAATGAAGAAGGGAGAGGGAAATTGGACATGAGAAATCCACAACGTGTTTGCCTGTTGGAATTTTAGCTCTTCCATATTCCCTAGTTTTAACTTAATATCTTTGCATGATGTACTTTATGAACTTGATAGGACAGCCAAGGCACTGGCTTAAATCTGCTTCGGTCTTTTGCGCTTCTAGTAATGAAAAATTTCAAAGCAACTTTGACAGGGTCTGTCTGACAATGTACATCTGCACAAACGCTGGGATAAACCGAAGTAATCTGCTGTGAGGTCTATGGAGAAGAACGGTTGACATGACATTCTCCTTCACCTCAAATTTGTGCAGAAAAACTTCTCTTGAACCTCCTACACCATGTGGGAGCTGGAGGACAGGTATTCTGCATCCATAGGAATAGCATAGGAATGAAGGTATCATGATTTTATTATGTGGACTCAGGATTTTGACAAAATCATGAAGTAAATCGATACCTTGGTGTTCACACCTGCATGCATCAGCAGTGTTTAATGTTAAACTTTTATTGTTGGTAATAACCGCCCATCTATTGAAGATTTTCTTAGTCTCCTGGGCAGACTGTGTTGCAAAATAAAGAAATCATTTCAAATAGATTTTCTGGGTTTTTTTGGTGTTTTGCGTACTTTGACAAGAGGCTTTCAATCCCTGCAGTTCAGGTTGTCTAAAATTCAGCATATTTATGTGGTTAAAAAAAAAGTATGTGCAAAGGTGGATTGCTTGATGAAATAAAATGTGTCTCTATACACATGATAATGCAGTTGACTTAATTTATGAATGTTTTATGTATAAACCTATAATCTCTTCAGATAATCTATTATAAAACAGATTTTTCAGGAAAGTATTGAACAATATTGAAGTGCTTGTGTTTTTTTATAAAGAAGTGACTGTTTTAAGGAGGAGCCTTCCTTATAGTGGTGGTTGTAGGAAGATTGCACATAGAAAGGAAGCAGAAAAACTAAAACTGCTTGTAAATACTACTCAAGGTAGGAATGATGTTAGCTGAAGTGCTCTGTGTCATCCGGTATCACCAGCTCCGCCTCCATTGGTGTGTAGTCTCCTTCTCCCAGGCAGAACCAGTCTTTAAGCTTGTTTGCACTAAAGGCCTTTGTTGCAAGGTCTTTTCTAGTTGTAGTTGAGGAATGTGCCTGGCCTGAGGATACTCCTGGTCTTCTATGGTCATATTCAAACTGGGACACAAATGTACATCCCTTTTGTGAATTTTAGGCTTCAAAGGCTATAACTATTGCCCTTTGGGTGCGGTCAGAGCTGGTCACTCTTTAAACTGTTATTCAAGTAAGCCATGCTGCAGAACGCTTCTGTGATGCAAGGACCATGTGCACAACGTAAACTAATGTTGAAGAGCATTCTGCTCTGTGTGTTTCCTGCATGATGTATTTGAATAGCTGGGTCTTGTGTAACACGCTGCTGATGATTTGGTATATGTCAGTCAGAGTAGCTCTTATCTTGCGTTTGTTATTTTAATATTATATATGGATATCACATATTATTGTTTCTGAAGCTTGTGTGCCAACTAAACAGAATTTCTGTTCTTCATTCTGTGTTTCTAGTCTGGGACTGTGAAGCTGACCAAGCCTGTGGCGTTATGGACCCAGCAGGACGTCTGCAAATGGCTAAAGAAACATTGCCCTAATCAGTATCAAATCTACAGTGAGTCATTCAAACAGCACGACATAACTGGTAAAGTATGCACTATCAGAAATATTTTACTTAAAACATGGCAAAAGGTTTTACTTTGTTGTTAATAGATTGTGACTCTGCGCGGAGGCTTTTTGTTGACTGTATGACTAGAGAGTTGCAAGGTTTAAAGCAGGAGGAGTATACCAGCTTTCATAGGATGTGGTAACTTATTTCTCCATTCCTGGAGAAGATAAATTTCAGATTATTCAGGGTCAATATGAGAAGGAAAGAAGCCAGTCAGTGGGTAAGGGCTACACCATGTTCATTCCAAATAAATAAAAAGTACCCCAAACACTCAGAAACGTCCGATGAGGAAGGATGTAAATGAGGTTTTTTTTCATTGAGGTATTTAATTTTGTGTTTGTATTCTTTTTTGCCTTATTTTTTTTTTAATTTTTTTTTTTAAATTAAACTTGGGGGTCCTTAACATGTTAGGATGGGAGGCAAGCCCAACTGAGCCCCTATCTAGGGCTGAATCAGGATAAATACAGCAAGTTCATTTCTGACAGATGTTTGTTTAATTTTGTTCTGGTTAAATTTGCAATGGAGAAGATTTTTGCATCTCTCCATTCTGGTATTTTGTGGTCCTTAAAGCTGGTAATTTCCTAGTGTCAATCTAAGCTATTGTTTCAGCTAATGAAACTGATTTCTGCTGGAGCATAGCTCTAGTACAATTGTTCTTTCCTGCAGTCTTCTTTTTACTGGATGAGGGGATGTCCCACTTGCCTTGTATAGTCTAAAAACATTTGTTTGTTCTATCATGGCTTGTCACCCAAATACCCACAGGACCTCCAAACCTTCAACACTTGGTGTCTTGTCTTAGAAGAATATATTAAAAGGCATCATTGTATTTTATTTTTCTGTTTACTTTAGAAGTTGATAGTGATTTTGTTGATCTGCTCGACTTGTTAACTCCTATACAGTTTGCTGTGGTGTTAAGACAGGCTGAGAGAGTTGAGGCTGGAAAATAGAAGGCTCTGGGGAAATGTTATAGCAGCCTTCCAGTACCTAAGGGGATACATAGGAAAGATAGGGAAAAACTGTTTAGCAGGGCCTGTTGCGATAGTACAAAGGATAATGGCTTTAAACTGAAAGAGGAGAGATTTAGGTCAGATATTATGAAGAAATTTCTTACTGTGAGGGTAGTGAGGCATTGGAACAGGTTGCCCAGAGAAGTTGTGGATGCCCTATCCCTGAGGTATTTAAGGTCAGGCTGGATGGGGCTTTGAGCAACCTGGTCTAGTGGGAGGTGTCCCTGCCCATGGCAGGGGGTTGGAACTCGGTGGTCTTTAAGGTCCCTTCCAACTCTAACCATTCTGTGATTCTGTGACTCATTCTATTTTAGCTGACCGCTTTGAAGTGACATCAATTTAGCAGGGTAACTGGATTAATACAAATACAGATACAACTTGGGAATTAAATAGCATTTTTACTCATATCCCAGATATTAATTAATATCTGTAAAAAGTTTAATATTGAACACTAATTTGTTCTATGAAGTGATGGTAAACAAAACTGGGAGTTGGCATCCAGACATTTAATATCAAGCAGAAATTTGAGTTTCACATTGTCTTCTTTCACTCAGTCTCTAATGATAATGTATTGTTAACTAATGCATGTTTCATCGGTATCTGTATACGTGTACTTGTGGTGTTTCAAATTTTCCATTGATTCCTGTTACTATTCATTCTGATAATATATGAATGATTGCAAACATGGCAAACTAAAATACTGATATTTGTTTACTATGTAGCCATGAATACGCAAACACACTTATATGCGAGAGGTGGTTTGTGTTGGTTTAGTAAGTGTTGTGGTAGTATATAACCACTGTGCCCATTTCCTCTAAGTCATCATCTGTTGATTGCAGTCCGTAGGAATGTAGTCTGTCCCCACCCGTGTGTACACAGCTGACTGCATCTGCATCCAGAGCACTACCAGAAAAAAATGAAGCCATTTTCAAATTTTATTTAATATGGTTTTACCGTCATATTGTCTCTTTTTAGAATTAAGGCACTGAGATGAAGTTGAAAGGAAGAAAAACTTATTTTCTTTTTAACTTAAACATAAATAAAAACCTCATAGTTTCATTGCAGATGTGCAAAACTTTCAACTTTATAGACCTCTATGAAAAAGAAGAATCAAGATCAATCTTTCTTACTCACCATGAAAGAGGTGTAAGGAAAATATTAGTACGAGTGTTAGAAAGTAAGTCTGCAGGAAAGAAAATAACTTCAATTTAGTAACTACCAAAGAGAAGAAGAAACACGATCGATATTTGTACGGATTTTATAAAAGTATATTGTGATAATGTTATGAGTGAAATCAATAACTTGGGAGGATATTTCCAGTGCTGTTGGTCCCTGTAACTCTGATTATTTGAAATCTAATATGGGGATAGAACAGTGGATTTGTGGCTCAAAATAAAAGTAGAGCATGAAAGAGGTATGGAAACTCATGTGACGATTAAGCCAAGGTATTGTAACCGTTTCCAGATACGGCTATGGAAAAATGATGTGATTGTTGAAAAATTTGCAGGAATTAAAGTGACTTTACAGGCTGCTTTGATATGGAAAAAATAGGATGGAAAGGAACTTAAAGAAACTGACACGAAAAGGATATTTAAACTGGATTTGAAGATAAAATCTAAGGCATGGTCATAAGCCAGGAAAATAATCTTGGGCAAAAATATCTAGCAGTTGTTAACCATAGGTGTTGAAAAGTGCGGCATTTTACTTGGGACTATTAGTTACTGATTACAGTTTATTGAGTTGGGGGCAAAACCACAACCCAAAATGTCCTTCCTTTTGTTGAGATTTTATACCTTTTTGCTACCACTGACAAAGAGCAGCTGCAGATGCGTAAGAGAAAAAAGCTTCATCTGGTGATTTACCTAGTAAGAAAAAAGATCTTCCTATTAACACTGATCTGCAGGATGCTATGGGACAGAGCGTACTCTCAGCAGATTAGCAGATGACACCAAATTGGGGGTAACAGATATAACAAAAGGCTGCCATTTGTAGGGACCTAGGCATAGGGAACAGACACAGACTGGAGGACTGTGTGAACAGGAACCTTATGAAATACAAGAAGAATGAAAGTAAAGTTCCACAGCTTGGAAGGCCAAGCCTCTTGCACTCTATTCTGCCTGGGCTGGCTGGCTGAGAGCCACTTTGCTGAAGAGGACCTGTGGCCTTGATAGTCAGGAAGATGAAATGAACCAGTATTGTGCCTTAGCAGCAAAGAATGCTAACAGAGCCGTGGGCAGTATTAACAGGAGCGTAGCAAGCTGATCAAGGATAGTCATTATTTCGCTTTACTCTGAACTTTTTAGACTCCAGTTCTTGGCTCTCCAGTGCAAGTTCAGGTAAGGGACACCAAGATGGTCAGGGCTGGAGCACTTTCCCTGTGAGCAGGGGATTGAGGGTGCTGGGCTTATTCACCCCGGGGAAGAGGCAGCTTGGCAGGGTGGGATGGGGAGACTAGCAGCAGCTCCTCAGTGTGCAGAAGGATGTTATCAAAAATATGGAGCCCAGACCCTTCATAGCAATGTATGAGAGGCATCAGACTTGAGTTGAAACAAGAGACTGAGACTGAACATAAGGAGCTTTTTCTTTGTGAGGAGAGCTGGACACTGGAACAGGTTGCTCAGTCTCTGTCTTGGGACAGTTTCAAGGCCTAGCTAGATAGAACCTTGGGAAACCTGATCTGATGTTGTAGTTGATTCTGCATTGAGCAGGAGGTTGAGCTAGAAATCTGCTGAGGTCCCTTCCAACCTGGATGCTTCTGTGGTCCTATGATTTGCTGAGTACCTCAGAACCACTGAAGTGCATTTTGCAGCCAGTTAGCAAGAATTAAATATGGAAAGATCTAATAAGAAATTGGGAGACGTTTTATACACAAAATCCTTGAGTTCAAGGAGTGGAGCATTTGATTAAGTTGATTTATTTGGCAAGAAGTCAGAGGTTGTTTTCATGGTGTTGGACCCAGAGCAACAGCCAAAAGAATTTGAAGGACTAATACTGAGGGAGATCTAAGGGCACCTGATAGGAATTAGCAATGGTAGGAAAAGTAAGACAAAAAGGGGGAACAAATATAACAGAGGTCTGTACAACCAAGAAACCAATGTAATGCTATGGCCATGTCACCGGAGACTCTATACCTGGTGTTAGCATTTACACCAGTGTCAGGAGACAAAAAAAGTTGCTCTGACTGGCCATTTTTTAAATACTCATTTTATAGCAGTGTACTCAAGAAATGTACCTTGCTTTCAGTGTGTTTTGTGGCTTTGAATTTGCCAGGCAGCAATACTTCTAATTGAATAGGGAGCTGTTGAGAGATGAGCTGTTCTTTCATGTTCTTATCCTGTACCATTTAAGCAAATGAAGATTCTTGTGATATCTCAGTTAACAGGAGCAAGACTGGGTGGAGAATGACTACGGAATAACCATTTAGGGGAAAATGGTCCATTGACAAAGTAATAAAGAAGATGTCTAAGTAACTGCTTATTGATGTGTGATTTGTTGAAAGAAAAGAAGAAAGGAAAGAGACCCTGCTTCACCTCTTGTTTTTACGCAGTGTTCCCCAGTGTGCTAATGCATGTCTTCAGAGCATGAGGTTTTAATGCTATGATCATTAAACAAACCTCATTCTGTCAAAGTAATACCCAAGAGGCACCTTGGTCCAAGTGAAGGAGTTTGATAGGAGGTACCTGAAAGGACTTGAGCCTTTTTAAATTAAACAGGACTCAAGAAAACCTCTTTTTAGTTTTAGAAGGCACCAAAATTTATGAATATTCATTAAACACCAAATGGGACCTCGGAAAAGGAAATATGACCTGCTACTGAAAACCTGCTGCAGATAGCCTTAAAATCTGGCAAATTCTATAATCTCTAAAGATGCCTGCATTAAATCAGCTATATTGACATATATGAAATTTATATAAATTCTTGCCTTTAAAATGTGAATTGATTTTTTTTTTCTACTTCAGTACTATCTTTGCAAATATTATGGATTTGTCATCATTTGAAATGCTCAAGTTATTTAACATATTGGTAAAAGGATGGGCTTGTGGTTTATGATACTGCCCTGGAACCTGGAGAAATCTTGGCTCCATTTCAGGTTATTCTGGTATCCATAGGAAGCACACTAAATCCTCAGGGTCTAAATTACTCTCTCCATAGGGCTTCTTCTTCTTATCAAAGTGTTGCCAGATAGCTTTCCTATTTCCAGAACGTATATAGTTTAATTATGCCTTTTGTTTCATGGAACTCAGCTGAGTTTTGTGCTGCAGCCAATGCAGAGAATTGGGAATGAAAGTTGTGCAGTGGAGCATGGGAGGCCTGGGTTACGTTCCTACCTCTGGGGCAGGAAGGGTGACCAAAACCAGGTGGCTTTATTTACCATGTTGCAATCTCCTGATCGTGTTCGTCCTCCCCATGTGTTTGGCATCTGTACAACAGAGATAAAGATACCAGTGGTGTTAAATATGTTGTGATACGTGTATTAAATATGTTGTTTGAGCTGGCTGAGTCTTCCTGTTAAGAGGTCCATTTCATCTGAAACAGCTCCTCACTTCTGGATCCTTCCCTTGGCAAATGATTCCAACTTTGTTGTCCTTCATCTTTCTATTATGGATGAGTATCACATTGACCCAAAATACCTCTCATGACACAGCACGCCTGATGCATGAAGCAAATTCAGGTGTTCTGTAAGGTGACTTCAATAGGTGTTCTCCCCATTACTTCCCTGTTCGTATTACCTGACTCCCAGCCCTCCAGAGTCTTCTCATAAATCCTACTGTAGTTACAGCGATGAAGAGTACACAAACCAGTACCTTTTCTTAGCTTATTTTATTGGACATTGTTTTATTGTCCCTTATAAACTAGTCACAGCCTGCCCTCTAGGTTGTTATTGATAGAGGACTGGTTTTATGTTTTTATGTAGGACTGGTACCAAGTGAAGAAGTTCCTGGGTCAGGGCAAGGTGGTGTAAGAAATACTTTAACCTTTAAAGCATTATTAAAGTTTTGCTTACCACTTTTTTCTCTGTTTGGTCCAAAACCTGTAGCAAGTTTTGACCATTCCACAGCACTGTCATATATCTCAGCATCTAGTTTATTCACAGAAGAAAAGAGTTTTTTAGTAGAAGCAAAAAGAACCTTCAGTTTGTCCAAATGGAGGGTATTTCTGAGAAAATACTAGTTATCTTCCTTGTTTTGCATGTGACAGTGTTCTTCAGCGCAATAGATCTCTCCTCCCAAACAGTGTTCATCCGGTAATGGCATTGTGGAAGCAATTTCCATCTCCAGCCATCTCTGTGAAGCCCTTCCCTTCTCCGTGGTGCAAATCTTAGGCTGGCCTTACCCATGGTCCTTGTTTATGCCACTTTGCCCTGCTCTTTTTATGATGTCTTAACAGCAATGTTGGCTGGTGGGCTGTCAAATCAATCCTGCCTACATCCATCTGCAGTTTAAAAAATAAAATACAATCACTGTTTCACCTTAGAGAGAGCTTTCATTCTTCTGCCTGGGTAGGGTCAGACTTATTTGCAGTATTCTTTTTTGAGCTGTGATGCTAGTGTTGGAAAATGTGAGGGACTAAAGAGTTTGCCCTGTTTCATACTTGCCTGCTCTCAAAGTTTTAACATGTGGAATACATCAAAGAGTGATGGGCTTTAGGATAAGTCACTTGTTTGCATAATATGAGGCAACTGTACTTTTTGCATAGAAAATAATATCAGAAATCTATTAATATGACCCTGTGTTTATATAGCATAGAATTAAAAGAAGTTGGATGAGCCAAATAGTTGGGAGAGTGGGAGTCTTTTTTTCATTATTGAACCTCTTGTCGATATAGAAAATCTTACATGAAAGTAATCTCTCATGTCTCAGCAATGGTCCCTGTTTTTTTTTTTCTTTCTTTTCGGTCAGACTGTAGCTCATGCAATATATAATGAGCTCCCACAACAGGAGGCAAAACTAAGTGGCTCATAAGAGATCTTGTATGACCAGGAAGGCTCATCTCATCTGAAGCTGAGAAGGGAACAGTAAGGCACTTGAACACTTCATGGAAGTTGTAACTTAGGTATTGACATAGTTGATTTTTACTAATAAATTGGCTTTTCTGTGAAAAATAATCTATGGAGTATTATGGTAAAAAGTCATCTCTTTTTATGAGTTGGTGGTTTTTTTTGTGGTTTTTTCTTTTCTTTTTTTTTTTTTTTTAATCAGGAACAGGAGAGTGCTTTCTAACTAGCTGCTATGACAAAATCTTTGTTGCTAAAACAATTTACTGCTTGTGCAGAGGAGAACTAGAGCCTCTATGCATAAGAAGGAATTGAGTCAATTAGTCCTGAAGTGGAGCTAACTTCTCTTCCCTGTGCAAACCTGTGGGGAGTGTCTAATGTCATTATTTGTTACATAAAATCCTGTGTGGAGGAAGTGATACTATCATCTGTTCTGTTTAATAGGAAAGGGAACTTGGTGAAGGGCGATTGAGGTGTTTTTGTCCTTGCTTGCCAATGACATATTAATGTTATTGCTTCTATATCTACTAAATTCAGAATGAACAGTTCCCATGCTCCCACACCATTAACAGCTGTGAGATCTGCTATGCAAGTAGCTGATGAATGTTTTACACTGTTTCCTGTCTTATTGGATATTTCTTGGGTCTGGTTGCTTTTCCTTGGTATGCTCTCTCCACTTGTAACTACCTGGGAAGATCTCTTATGGTTTCAATAAGTGATTGTTCTACAGCATCAGGAGTGAATTGCACTCTAGCTGCCTTTTTCTTTCCTCTGTTGCTGTATAAGAATTCAGTAAAAGCCATGGTAGCCAGATGTGCTGTAGCTTTTACTCCTACCTGATGTATAACACAGATTCCAAATCATCTTTGAACTGAAAAGCATAATTCCTGTCCTTCAGATTTGAAATTCCCTGTCAACTCGGCTTAGATTAAGTTCTTCTGTACTGTGTATTTAGGTGACAGGAGAAAAAGGTATATTGCTCTCCATTTGAAGTAGTGTTTACTTGCTCTTCAGTACTTACTCCTCAAGTGCTGTCAGATATTGGGGAATTAATGTTTCATAATTACACGCAATGATAATTGGATTATTCCTTCCCTCTAACACAAGGGGGTTTTGCATTTTTAATTTAATCTTGTTCTATTTATTTTAGTCAACTTTTACTAACTAGAGATCATCCCATCTTTTACCCTTCTCCTTGAAAAGATCCTTGTTGTACAGTCTTTGTAAACCTGATCCACTGTATTCTCTGCAAAACACTGATTCACATCAGTATTGTGTGATGTGATAAACTCACCCCCAGAACCTCTCACCATGGCAGCCAGTTTCAAAATCAATTTCTGGTTTTTTTTTTTTAACTCAGAGGGCAGCTAGAAATGTGAATTAGGGTAAGATATGGAAAACTGTATCAAATGTCTTAGCAAAGCCTATGTCAGGAATTCGCAAACCACATTGTAAAGCTTTGTGATATTTCCTAGTTTGCTGATAAGGCTGCGTAGTGTGTCTGCAAGAACTCCTGAACAGTGATTGTGATCCACTGATGGAGCCAAAACGCTTAGAAGCTACTGATTTAGCCTTTGGGTGCTTACCCTATCTAGCTCGGGTGACTCAGGCATCCAGCTAAAGTGGCATTCATAAGACCAAGAGTAAGACAGTAAATTGCTGAAGTAATCACCACAAAGGCAAGGGATGCCTCCAAACAAATTAATTTAGTGGATTTAATATAGCTAAGAAAAGATGTTATGAAAACACCCCTTTTATGTTGACCCTGTTTCCTTTGTCCACTTTTTTTTTGTTTTTTTTGCAAACCTTCACATCTTCTTGACGAAGCATACTTTTTATCAACCGTTTTTACTTTAGCGTCTTTACAAGGGTATTGATTAGGTTATTAATAATTCTAACACTTTGCCAAATAGTGAAGCTCTACACTCTCATTTTATTTCTTACGAATTTTCTTCGGGTTTTGGAACCATCATAAACTGCTAGTAATCACATTATTATTTTACCGTGTTCCTTGATCAATCAATAGGCTGTGTGATCCCATTATCTAGAAGCCAGGCAGGGTGAAGCACTGCTGTTACTTGGAGATCTCCAAGGAACAGCTTGAAGCTGTAGGATGTCGCATTGTAACCCTGATGTAGCTTCTTTTTTTCCTTTTTTTTTTTTTTTTTTTATTTCCCCACTTGATTAATACTGATAAACTGCTTCAGTGTGGTGCATAACAGCCTGGTGTCTTTCCACTTAAAAAACGAGGTACTTAGTTTAGAATTGGCCATTGAATAATTAGAGCTTTCTATGAGTTGTGCTGATTCCAAATACTGTGCCCTGACCAAAGTCTCATTAAGCTGTAATTTCTGTATTGCTTTTTTAAAACTTCTACTTCAGATTACTTGTGCAGATTACTGTGTGTCTGGGGAGAAGTATTAGTCTTCTTTGCTGTGTGGACACGAAGTCAATTTTATGGCTTAGTTGTAGGTAAGGAAAACTTAGATGGAAAAAAAACTTCAGTGATTAAGTGGAGGAGTTGCTAGAGGACCTTGCAGTTCCTCACTTTGAAGAAGTGAATTAATTTGCTGCTTAGTGGGTGCGTGTTTGTGATATCAGTGAGGAGCTAGAGCTGATTCTTTTTATTTCAGCTTGTTGCTTGCCGGCATGTGCTATTCATGATACGGGGATTTAGTCTTAGTGTAATCTTATAATTATTTGGCAGTGTTCCCCAGTCTAATAACACAGCTAACCCAATGATGAAATGCAGAAGGAAGCTGGCCTGAAATCTGAACCTGGAGGAAGCCACGGCCCAGAGTTTGACTACGGTTTTGTGACACGAATGAGTGAGAGCGTATTTATATACCTCTCCTCTGATCGGTCTGTAATTTGTTGCGTTCCTTCTCTCACCTCCAACTCTCGCTGTTGTCTAGTCCTCGGTGATTCTTCCCAAGCCAGGCACCCTCTGTCAATTTTGCTGCAATTCAAACTTCTACACGGTCTCTTATTATTTTTTTTTTTAGCGTATACCTGGATGACAAATCCACTCTTGCACCAAATCCCTGACAAATGCGTTAACTCGTATCCTGAACGATGCCTCTGTTGTGGCCCCACGTTCTCCTCTGCTTTCCGCTGAGACGCTGGGCCCTTTGGCGGGACTCGCAGGAGCCGGGCTCGCCCTGTGCCGGTGCCCGCACCGCAGGTCTCCCGCACCGCAGGTCTCCCGCACCGCAGGTCTCCCGCACCGCAGGTCTCCCGCACCGCAGGTCGCTGGGCCGAGGCCGCCTGCAGCCCCGGCGCTGGGCGGGCGCGGGCGGGGCGGCGTTCGGGGTGCAGTACCGCGCGTCCCCTGGCGG